>JACDRP010000316.1:0-68127 GCA_013841185.1 Hycleus phaleratus
TAGAAATACACAGGATCATCTCTAAATGATAGTAAAATTGTCTTTGTTCGTGCAAGAACAAAAACGAGTTTTATTCATTTGTAAATTTTCCACATGGATGTGTATAAAGTGTTCTTTTGATGTTGCTATTGCTGTTGCTACTGTTGTTATTTATGGATATGGAAATGTGAAAGGGTTGAAAGTTGTGGGCATTCAAATGAGAGTAGTTCTCGACGAGACCGGACTTCGCATATTAAGCATCGATTATTTTCAGAATTGTTATTAGTGGCAGTTTCGTTCCGGTTAAAACTTTGGCTCATGCTTCATTTTCCTATAAAAAACGTCATTTATAAAGTTTTTAGATTTTCATGTTGCTTTGTGATTTGATGATGAAATAACAAGCTTCTTGTAAATGAAGAATTGCTGTGTCCTCTCCAAAGTTCAGACTTTGAGAATCCGGAAAACTAAACCAATTTAACAATATCGACAGACTCCAGTTTTCTTTTTTAACAGAATTTTGAAGAACGGTTGCTTTCGAGACGGTTGTTTCTGGAAAATTGCATTGTTCCCTTTAAAATCGATTTATTTCTGTGGTAAAAAATCCAAAATTTGTAGAGCTTGAGGCTTGTACATGAAGAATTGCTCGTTTTTGAATGTGAAGAACGATGAGTCATTCACGTTGTGCTTCCTTCAAAGTTCAGGTACAAAATGAGAATCTGGTAGTCTAAAAATAAACTTTGCCACATATGCAGGCTTCAATTATTGAGTCTTTCTCCTTTTTATGCTTCAAAATGCTTCAAAAGTCAGCACTTTTGAAGCATTACTTGTTTTTGAGGTGGTTTCTTTGTGGAAAGTTGCAGTATTTTTCGTTAATAAAACTGTTCGATGTTAAAAAGATTCTATTCCTCCAAAATTGGGTAATTTTTTAGCCAATTACAGTCGATTTCTTCTATTTCCAAAAATCGTAGAGCTCAGTAATCACCGCTTCTGCTATGTTCATTTCAGTGAGTTGAATTTTTTTCAGTTTTGAACTTGGGTTTGTGATTTAATAACGTGAACTGTTCATTTATGAAGACTGATGAGTCGTTAATGTTGGGCTTTCTTCAAAAATCGCTTACAAAACTTTGAAAATTCGATAATCTAAAAATAAAATTTACCTACCGACTGCAGTTAATCAAATTTCCTTCTTCTTAAGCAGATTTCCAAGCATTGGTTACTTTTGAGATGGGTTCTTTGTGGAAAATTGGAGTATTTTTCGTCAATAAAATTGTTCTATGTTTAAAAGATTCAATTCCTCCCAAAATTAGTTCATTTTTTCGTCAAAAATCGCTGTCAATTTCTTCAATTTCCAAAATTCGTAGAGCTTTTCAGGCAGAAATCATCAGTTTTATTATGTTCAGAATTTTAAGCTCCTTATAAATAAGAAATTGCTCATTTTTGAATGTGAAGAGCCACTCTGGGCTCTCTTCAAAGTTCAGTTAGAAAACTTCTAGAATCCAGTAATTTGAAAATTGAAAAACAAAATTTGTAACACCTGCTTGAATCACTCCGATTTTATCCCTTTTAAAGGGAATTTTGAAGCATTGGTAACCCTTTTGGGAAACTGTAGTACCTTTCTATTTAGAAGATTACGTCTTCAAATCAATTCCTTTTAATTATCAGAAGTTATGGTCGATTTACTCTATTTCCAAAAATCGTTGAGCAGTTAGGGTAGCAATCACTAACAGTTTTTCATGATATAGGGGATGAATTGAGGCACGTCTGCCTGTTTTATTCCCGATCATAACTGCCAATTAACACCAACATTCGTTCCATGTAAAACCGGTAATTTGAATTAGACTGATGGCACTTTGAAAATAACACGATCAAAACAGTGTGCAATTAACCTTTTAACTAATTAACATCAAGACATTTAAAACTGCCATATTTGAAAGTGTAATCAAAATCGATTATTATTGGTTGATTAACAGTATAGAGGAGTGTCATTATTATCGGAACCGACCTATTAACTTTTATGTATTTCCTCAATTTTTTCGTTAGCTGCTTGATAAGGGAGAACGTTAGGGCCTCTATTGGGCAAATTCCAGTCTTTTCGATATTCTGCAGAAAGTCTAGACATTCACCTTCTCACCCATGTTGTTATTATCATCGCCGCAACATCGATCCGTCTCTATCGAACATACTGGCGTTTAATGAGATGGATATAGTTGTAGTGGATGACTAATATTGAGCATGCGTATTTCTCTGATAGTAGGTGGAGCTGGTGTCAGTTGCAAGTCCACCCAAATACAGTTGAGTTGCGTCCGTTTCAGCGGTTCGTGTCAGATTAACAACAAACAATAAAATAATTGAATTTAACCAAATTACAGCTTAATCCGGACTTAATCTACAATAAAATTATTGAATAATCTTGTAAATTCGGAATAAATAAGACAATGTTGCATATAGCACCGTTTCTATGTGTACTGTTATTAACAAGTGGTATTGTTAGTGATGTATCGGTAAGTTTTCATTCTTATTTGGGGGTAATTTGGGTAGAAATCCAAAAATTTTACGATTTAACTGGGAAATTCGAAAGAGCCGTCCAATCGGTCGGCTAATTGCAGGTAATTTGGACCGTTCCCAAGACAGGTGTAGCGTTGAGTTGAGAAACGTCGAAAACACCAGGTGCCGGAAGCCTTTCGAATCGGAAAAAATCGCGCCTTTATAGTAACGATTTTTTGCCAATTTTCGATCGCTTATTATTCCAAAGCCGTTTCAATACAACACGAATAGACCGGATTTACCTTACATTCTCTTTGTATTAATGTAACTCGAACCGGAAACGTTCCTATACACATCTACACGCAAAGAATACATTAACTTATTCCGTTTGAGGCGCAATATTGGTCCATTCACTAGACGCACACAAGCTTTATTCGTTTCCTTATTGAGACTATTACAAAGAACGATCCAATAAAATTAAATATTTCGATTTAGTAAATGGCCCTGATCGTGACACTAATAAATTCTATCCGTCGATTTAAACGAACTTCAATCCATTTACTACAATTCTCCAAGATTTTTCAAATATTTAAAGTTTTAAAGTACGATAACACTTGAAATTCCATTATCCTAAAACTAATAGACAATGAGATGGATGCGGCAAAAAAGATCCAAAGAAAGACCATTTCACACCCGTCTTATCAGCGTATAAAGGTCCCCCATTCGAGGATAAGTTGGGTCGTAAAATCGCCAACATCTGGCTAATATTGTCTTTGATGGGCGAATTTACAAGAATTCAACAATCAAATTGGAGTAAAAAACGGCACACGGATTGTAGTTACAAGTGAGAAGCCTGCTGGCTTCAAATTTCCGCTATCGTGTCTATTTCAAGTTGAAAGATGAAGGGATTTAGTTGAAATGAGATGAAACACTCATATGTTCCGGTAGATTGTAGCCGATTGAAGGGAATTCTATCCGTTGTTTGTATTCAAATGATAAAAGAATAAAATCTCGGCAAAATTGAGAATTCTAAATGGATCACTAAATATTCCCATGTTGATTGTTATTGATCGTACGGACGGATTCTCTTAGGATTATTGTGTGACTGACCGCGAACTGTTGCAATATTTCTCTCTAAAATCCTAAGAGACTGTCGTTTTGTCTTTGTTGGTTTAGAACTTTACGATATAATAGAATTGAATTTTCCATAATCGCATCGGGACTAAAACAAAAACAAAAAATCGAGGGGTGAAATAAAATAACGCCAGTACAAGTCGAATTCTAATCTTATTAATGAATTCTTGTTGGGTTGTTTTACAAAATGGCGCTCCTTTTATTATAATTTATTGCTTTTCAATTGGAATTGTGTAATAAGTAATCCGGGCTTAATTCTATAACAATTTCGTCAAAGGTGTTTCTGTTTGGCGAGATTCGGAGACAATGGGCGATCCGTTTGCAAATTCTCATTTCAATGTATGATTAATACGGAATTAATTGAGTGTCTTGTTCGACATTGGGCAGAATTTCGATTTTTATCGTGGCGTCTTCCCCGTCGTCATTTAATAACGTCTATTACGGAATTAATTATGCAGTTTAATGTTGTTGAATTGGTAGGTGGAGTGAATTGCAAATTGAGCAACAGGCGCCGATTTTATTACATTTTCTCCATTATTTCCCATTTTCGAGTTAAATTTCTCGATTGTGTCGTTTTTTTTTAATTATAAATTCATTAACGGCTGCATTGCTTCGATTTATTGCATCACGCATGTGACATAATGCAGTAAAGTTGTTCAATGACAAGTTGAATAAAAATGCGATTATCGAGAAATGTGCTGATTCCAAACGCTTATCACCAATAATTTTATTTGTTTTGAAAAATCCTAAATTCCTGAAGTTTCCTCAATTACATGTTCAACATAGACGAAATCAAACATCCCTTGTTTACCAGTTAAACAAACACAAACTCCTGTTTCGTAGTTTTATAGTCGATTCTATCACTTGCCGGGTCTTACAATTTTTTTTTTATTATTCGAATTGACTTGAGAAATACCCACTTTACGATTTCGCGCCCCTTAACATTTGCAACGACACGTAAACCACTCAAGGGATTTGTCTTGCGCTAGATTATTCGACTTGTCTGTAAATAGCAAATAAACGGATTGATTAACCCCCTTATTGCGCAATTTTTTCTTGAATATTTTCCATAAGAATATAACCGGATTTTATGGTGGTTGAAAGAAAAACTTGTGTGCGGATCTCGAGGGGTTGTTGGTGATTTACGGTTAGATTACTGATAAGGTGTAAGCTCTAAAAGCGATGTATTTATCAGACTGTGCACAGACTTTGTTGTTTCTACGGTATTGTATATACAGTTTCTGTTCTTTTTAAAATTCTATTCAAAGAAAAACCAGACACGTTTCTGTGGTTTCTCCTTTTTTCGGTACGTCCCAAGTGAATTAAACTTCGAACCTATCGATAAAAATCAACTGTGGGTATTGAAAACTGTCAATTTAAAATGCATGGAGTTTCAACGAAGCGCGGCTTATTTCCCTCATCAATCCTAAAATAAACACTGTTAATTATGCTTCTGGTTTGTTAGTTTTTTAGAATTCCTTTATACGGGAACAATCTTGGATTTGATCGATATTTCAAAGACTTACAAGTGTAGACAATTCAAAAAAAACTCTTGTTAGATATAATTAGCTAAACCGCAACTGAAATTTCAAACACAATCTACTGAAAATATTGAAATTTTCAAATAATTAGACTTGTCATGGAAAATTCTAGAATAATATTCGTACAGCTTCTTTGAGCTTCGCTAAGGCATAAATTTTAATATCTGTCGATGTAAATTGCTTTAGTTTATTTTGAAACTTCCATAAGAACTTTGATTAACAAACAGTTCACTTTAAAGTGTACTTAATTAATTTTCCACTACTTACAGGGGCAAATAAATAAAGTGTGAAGGAAAATAGTAAGCACAAGAAGTTCGAATTTTTGTTGAAAAAGACGCTTGTAAGTTCGATTACAGCATCGAAACTTTAATAATTTTTCGAATTCTAACCCTAATTGTTCTTTAATGTTTGTTTATCCGAGTAATATGATCCATAATTGCAGGGTTGGTTCGCACGTTTCTTAACTATTTCGATTGGGGTAGAAATTTTGTTATTAGCGCATTTCGGGATTGTCATAGGGAAAATTTAGCATTTTCCATTGCTGTTGTGAAAGATTTCCGTTCTTGTATTGTTGAAAAGCTTCACTATATCGCTACCATATGTTGTTCGACAAATACATATTGAATTTTCAATCTTTTTTCTTATGAATAATCTTGACAATGTACACAACATATCGGATTTATGTATTATTGAAAAATGTATTACAATGAAATATATTTTTGAATTGGAATAAAATTTTATTGTGTTGGAGAAAATTGAACATAAGACTTAAATCAATTTTATAATAAAATACCACAAGTATTATATTTTCTTCGTCTTGACAACAAACGGTCATTTACCTTTTATTCTGTTGTCTTCTGTTTTATATGCATATGTGTGTATAAGGGTCAGTTTCTTCATCGTCAAGAAAGTCAACTATTTACAACACACAACGTGGGAGGCGTTTAACAGACCAGTTTTCAATTTTTTAATTCAACTCCAAGAATTTTTCCATATTGTATAAAATAACGCTCATCAATTTTAATCGATCAAGACAAGGGAAAAATCGACAAAAATGATGAATTAATAATAGTGACCTAGAATTCTTTCAATATCCGAAACTCGGATGCAACAGGAATTGGAGATAATTGTGTTAATCGAGATAAATTCGCTTAAAAAAACTGTATTTTCTCGGAGTTTATCTAAACAAATATTTGCCATATTGAGAAACTTGAAATTAGAACGAATAAACAAAAATCTCAAGTATTACCGGGGACAATAAAATGCCACACCTTTCTTCAAAGTTGCATACAAGCGGCTTTTTATCTACTCCTATAGCGTTGTTGTTTAATTTATGCAAAAATAGTGGACGACATACTGTTTTAATCGCATATTTTATATTTAGTTAGCTAACGGGGGGTGAACGCAAAAACCGCACACAATAGAAGCATTAAAAGTGACACATGAAAACCAACATGTACGGGGTAAACTCGGGTGGTAGAAAAACTGGTATTATTAGTTCCTATCCTATGGCTGTCTCGCTTATTTCCATGAGTTAGATTTGTTAAGTGAACTGAATGTTATCAGATTAGGGCCATTGTAGTTTGGAATAGGTTAAAACCAAAATAACAATAGCTTTCAAGCGCAAATTAACCCTTGGGTGATGATAAAATAGGGCGTTTTTATTTTGAAACAAAAAATCATGTTATATTGATTTTAAGTGGGAATTTTCTCGATCTTCCGATGGTGAATATTAATATTCGATGGTAATTTGGCGTAGTCCTTTATTAAACAATCGTTCCTCCCCTTAAACCAAGCAAACAATATCGAGTTCCGGAAGAAATGCAATTTCTATCCAACATTCACCACAAGTCCCCCACTGTTACACCACACTGTTTGCATTGATATTTCCTTGGATACAATGGTGCCAACGTTAACAATCAATATTGGCTTGTACTATGTTGTGTCAACTGTTCTAGTTTTTGTTTGTAACATTACCATTGAACCGACCAATCGGAAAAAATCGTGTTATTGTTAACCCCATACAGCTGAAAGATATTTAAAGTCATTACACGATAATTGATTGGATGTTTAATGGAAATTTCACTAGTCAGATTCTCGACGTTTTTGCAAAATTGGCAATTTTACTAGACTACGCTTTTATCATTGCTGCAATCTCCCCTAGTATACACACAAATATCCCGATGTTTTAGTATCAGTACGTGCCTTTTAGATTGCATCATTGATTATAAGCTAATTTAGTCCTCTATTATGATTCATTGGTCACGAATTGACCTCTATAAATACCCGGCAAAAAAACCGAAAAGAAACTGTATAATGCAATCAATCTTTCATTAAATGCTTATTTTATATCGGGTCGTCAACGTTTAGAAATCAACCAGCTATTCGTGCATTTTGACGAGCTATCTCTAATTATATCATGCGTTTTTATAGCCAATATTCGATCTAAGTTGAGCTAACTTTTTCGAAGCATGATTCAGAGTCACGCAACAGACGAATTGACAATATTTTTAGCGCTACACTGACTCTAATTGCATTGATGAAATTTTATATTGTCTGGGTATTAAAAGCAAAAATTTCTACTTCAATTTATGTTCGAATAGTTGTGGTGTTTGTAAAAGTACTCAAATTTCTGTGTATGATACATAATTAAGTGTACCGCAACTGCATAGTTTCGGGGTAAATTGTTAACAAAAACACTGAATAATTGTCGTTGTTGGTAGAATTTCCAGGAGCTAAACAGATCAACAAAACTATAAGATTTATGTTTATAGAATTAAACTAACTAAAGAACTACGGAACAATATTAGAATGTATAAAATCGTAATTTATTTAAAAGAAAATCAATATTAACGTCGTGTTCAAATGTTGATAATAAAGGTTGCATGTTGTTGAGTGAATGTTCCAATAATCTCTAACGTTATAATAGCACTTAAACAATAAACAATATATTGGAATATGGTAATTAATATGAAGGGTATTGTAATTTTAAATTGTACAACGGATAAAATTTAATTGTATTACAATTATTGATCCAGTTCTAAATTCTCGGAATGCCACAATACCAAACCCCTTCGCAACAATACAAGCGTCCAATTTCATTCCAACAAGAAACAATTTTGTTTCAACAACATATAATGGTAGAAATAATATTAATGATAATAATTCTAACAGAATATGATGAGTTAATTGTAAAGATTTGCGGTATTAAAAGCAAGTTTAGTTATGTTGAACGTTGAGTGTTCTGAAGAGATTGGAGTTGAAACTTGAACTAAAATCGGATATTAGTTTTTGTTGTTGGTCAAAAATTTACAATTATTGTTGAATGATTAATATCCCCCTACGTATGCATTATGTGTGGAAAATATCATTAATTAAATTGCTAGGATAAATGACAAACGGTCCTATAATCGATGAAATCGAACAAAAAGCCTCGATTTAATTGACTCTGTCTGCAAATGTGACGTACAATCTACCCACAATAAAATCTGCGCATTGAATCAAATCGTTTCGAAATGTATTTTTGATGTACAATTTATTATCTTCTGGCTATTCGAATCGGCTCAAATAAGTTCAATCAAAATCAATCAATAAAACTGTACCGCTTATTGCTGTATTTGGATAAATACCAATAGCCGTTCAATCGGTGGTTGTAGTTTCAATAAAAATCGGTAATCTTGATGGATTTATATTGGAGTGTCTCATCTGAAACGTGCTCCTTTAAAAGCGGGATTTTCAGAGAGTTACACTATGTTCAAGGTGCCTATATCCGACAGTATAACTTTATGAAAACGCTTTATTTTCTCGACGATCCTGAATGCAATATTAAGCCTCTTTTATTAATCTAAAATCACCTTTGATTATGCCATTTCTAAATTAAATGAACCAAAATCAAAAGGGTTAGGGTGGAAATGACGCATTTTTCCAACTTGCGATCAATACAAAATAAATGTTTTTTTTTCTTGGAACATTCTAGAATTACTTAGAATTTTTTTGGTGATATCCTTATTCGACTCTTGCAAATCAGGCAGAATTCCAAAATTCTGAAGACTCTTGGACAAGTTCCAATTATTATCAATGCAATCAGTGATTTATAACGTTAAAAATTGTGTCAATAGGTCTAAGTGGTTGTCTAATAAAGGCTAAAAGACTACATTTTTTTTATCGGGGAAATTATGGGAGAAGTTAATAGAGCAGCAACGATTCAATATCAGATATGTTCGTTATCAAAAGATTAAAATCGCATAGTCTGGATTTTTATGAATGTTTATTCAACTGAGCCGGATCAAAACATCAATAATGAAGGGGTTTATAAGGTCTTATTAAAATTTCAACTATTTTATTATAAATACGTGGAGTAATTACGATTTGTATAAAAAACTCTCTTCAACCCTAATCTGTCTTTTGCGAACGATCCTTATTCCATCCTTTATCTTAAATCCAATTAAATTCGTCCATTTATAGACGAAAAAGTTACCCAATTCTCTTTCATTAAAGTTAACGGATCCGACTCACTAAACTGGACGAACCTATCACTGTTCACATAGATATCCGCTATAGAATTCAAAATGCTTTAAATATTCCGGTCTTTCATCGTAAAGTAAACAAATAATGCTTCAAAGAAAAACTGATATAAAGCTTTCCGGGGGATAAGTATGAAATATATGAATACCTTTTTCGGTTGCCTCATAAAAAATAGGAGTTTTGTTGATGACGACGGTACAATCTTGCCGATCATTTTCCCGAACAAGCCGGTTAAATAATGGCACAACATCAAGCAAAAATGCCCTAACAGATATAAATAACTGTTTCGCTATTGTGAGGAAGTATCAGTGAAGACAGCCGGATTATTAGTGGAACACAGACAGAACAATGTCGTTGGATAATCCGGCTAATTTTATCCGAAATGAAAGAAAATTGAAGGTTTAAATATTAGTTTACTATTTCAATGTTACTGATTTAGTCGAAATTGACTGTCTTAGGAACCCTATAGAAACGGTAAAAACAGCCCCACCTTCATGGTAATAAACTGGGAAACTTCCTCAGCCTCCAGTAAATCAAATAATCAAACAGCCAACGGGGAATTTAATCAAATTTCGCTGTATATTGGTCCTGAATTTTTTCTATCGTTAAACACACATTCGATAAAATAGTTTACCTAGTGGACGTCAAATTTACATCTCATTTTGACTGAGTCGATAGCAGCGTTGGTGGTGGTGATGACGACATGGGTTTTTCACGTTGTCGGACAGAAACCCTTAACCCAGGGGCATGAGTCATAGACAGTTCGCTTAATATTGATTTCTACAGAGGGTTCAAACTTGTACTAAAATAAGCATTCCAAGTAGTAATTTTATTATTACAAACTTGCAATTTCGCAAGATTACAATAAATAGATTATTGATAAGGCCATCAAGTGATTAATCTGGAAATTCTTATAGATAATCCTTATCAAATTAATTTTTTTTAAAGAATTCGTTAGGAAAAATAATGTAAATGAAAGGTCCAATTATGTTAATTAAGACGAAGAATAGGAGATTGGACGTAGGATTCTTTACAAGAGAGCTATAAGATTGGAATTAATTATTTTCAGGCTGCTCCATTTGTATTTTTCGCACATAATTCCGCTGGAATTTTCAAATTACGTCTTCCCTCTTTTATTATATTCCCTATTGATTTAGCAATAAGGATCACATTCTAAACTTTATTATTTACAAATCAATATCTATTGTCGTGTGAATTTATCAAAAATCCTATTCTTTATGTGTAGAAAAATTATACGATTCTTCTCCAGGCTTAGAACTAAAAGTTTAATAGAGCTTGCCACGCATCCGTTATATTTTATATCGAGCAAAATGGCTTTGAAACAGGAAAAACGGCGATAAAATTTCCAACTGTCTAGGTACAGACATTTGGCACATTTGTTTGGCTTCTCTACCAAGTTAGATTAGAATAAGCAATGGGGAAAAAAATTCCATTTGGTATCAATGATAACATTGAAAGCTTCGGTCAGAATCCCCTCAACTAGAATTTCTACGCTTAAATACATATATCGACCTGCCTACCACTATTACTACTACTACATTAACTTCAACAGAGGTCATGTTTGTCTTTAAGGGTGAATTCGGAGGACGCATGGTTTAGTTTCAACCTAATTAATATTTTATGCGGTCGACTAAACCAAGAAGCTTTTGAAGTCGATCCTGGCTGCGTTATTACATCCAACTACGTTATGCCTATAGAATCTCCAATCCAATAACAGTAGCAATAAAATAAGTGGAATTTTGATTAAATTACAAGTATATAAAACGGAAATTTAATATTTTTGATGCTAGATTTTAACGAAGAATCGTCTCTAGATGACTTCAATAACGGAACTAGTTCGATTAATAATTTCCACAAATTTCCGAATAAACAAGACATACAACCCTAGTGATGATAGTAATTTCCAAGAACAACCGAGTTTAGCCCTTTGAGACTCCATTGGGGGTGGATTCTGTATGATAGTTCAAATCTAGTTGTTCAACATTGTGTCAATATTTCATAAAAGCCGGGATTTCCGGCTTTAATCCAACATAAACGAGAAACAGACTGCATTAAGAATAGACGATTTTTATTTTAAAATTGACGACGATGATGATAAACATAGAACGTTAATCTAGACCGATTTAAAGTTCTTCATTGTTAGTAAAATACCCCTTTATTGTTGTTTTTAAGACAAATTAATTTGAAATTGTCGAGATTGCTGTTTTAATTTGTATTAAATCGGGAATTGTTAGAGAAATTCGCCTAGCGCATCTACCAAATCTGCACTAATTGCAACTTTCAAAATTAAATAACTTCAATTTAATCAATTAAAAACGTTATTTTAATTTATATAAAGTAGAGCTAACATAAACGGAAAATTACTTCTTTTTGGCAATTCTTTGGAAAACTAGTAAACCTGTCGGAAAATTCTAATTTGCTGTTAGAGAATCATTAAAAAATCGACAATATCAACCAATTTGTATTGAAAAAGTATGAAATTAAAATAAAACACATGCTTCAAAATTATCCCCTGTAACTTGAATTGAGCAGGAATATTTCAAGACGAAGAACGCCTTCACATGCTCCTTGAAATTCTCTTTTTAATGCTGTTATATGATTTGAATATCTCAACAAACAAGCGAGATATCGACCAATATAACCGGCATGTTTCGGGCACCAAATCGGAAAATGTAACGAGAGCCCTCAAGTTTGTGGAAATTTCTCGGAATATGAGCAAACTAGAAAATTTCTTGGAGATTTGAGAAGCTCCTTCAAGTTAAGATATACTGTTAAAAAAATATTGAAAAATTGATATATTGTAAGTTATAGCAGCATATGACGAAATTCAAAAACTGCTCCAAGATTATCCTCTGTTACTTAGAATTCAATCAGCATTGTTCAGAACAAAAAACGCCCTTAGATACTTCTTGAAATTCTTTTTCTAATGTGGCTCGATTCATCTCATCAAAAAAACGGAAGATCGATTTTAAAGTTGACATCTTGCGGAATGTGATATGAGCCTGGAAAACTAACAAATCAATTGGAAAAATTCTTAGAGATTTGAAAAGGTCATCCAACTTGCTATACAGTCCCAGAAATTATTGAAAAATCGATATTTCTTAAGTTAGAGCGAAATATGAACAACTACAATTAAAGATTATCATCTGTGACTCGGAATTCAATCGGGAATTTCCAAAACGAAAACCATCTTCCTGAAATAGTGCATCTAGTGGTATTTTATCCATTGTTGTATCTCATCAAACCAGCAAGATATTGGTTGTTAAATATTGATAATTTACCTACTCTAATATCAGTTTTTTGTAATATATCTGTCGGACTAAGAGCAGAAACAGAATATCAAAATTTTGCGGAAATTTCGCAGTCAGCAAAAACAGAAGCGTAAAATCTCTAAAGTAATGAAGAATTCGCCCGGCGCATCCACCAAAGTTGCTATTTTCGAAATTTCGATTTAAATTGGATCGATTAACCAAATAACCGATTAATATTATTTTTTTAATAACCATCGTACTGTTATTAATGTTGATTTTTGAAGTTTTGTCGAGAGCTATTCAAATATAAAATACATTTATTATTTATTTAATATTGTTTAATTTTATTGCACCGATGGGCTTGACATTCTAATAAATTCGTACGATAAAAGTAGTGTCAATTTACATATTTATGCAAACAGACGTCAACACCAGAGGTGCTAGCGGAATAATGACAATAATCGCCGGTTATTTATTGATAACAAGATTTATATTAATTGGTGTTCATTTTTAGAAAAATTCTTCTATTTTTATTTACTTCTAGTTGTATACAAAAGAGCCTCAGGTTCACTGTTGTCCACATATTGTGTGGTATTTCAATTGTCTCTTCTATGTTTTTATCTCTCAAATAGAACAACAACCAACATATCTGTATAGATACGTAAACATTCACATAGTATAGTGTACGTATGTAGATAATAAACAAAAGAAAAATCCCCCGTATTGTTACAACAATGTAGAAATAGCGTCTGTTCACTGACACCTTTGTGCGCTTGGTTTTTAGTTCAATCCAACAATGTTGTTCCAGTCGGTATCACCCATATCCAAGGGCTTTTTAAAGGCCAGTTTTCCGTAAGCTTTAATAGATCCTGACGAATGCACACCCACAACATACAAGTTAAATTACGCCAGGGTTAATTAAAGTCTCCTGACGGTGTTTATATTGTAAACCTGAAATCGTATCTAGTGTTGGTTTCGTTTTTTAATTGATTTTTTGTTTTGTTTATTCAAATATTTGAACCAAAATACCGCATTGATTTCGTTCCAATATTTAATACAATATCAAATTTGTTTTGTTCGATCGGGTTATGATTTTGTAATTAATTCAATTCCCATTTGGTATTGATAAAAAATTCTCGCTAATGAAAATGGCACAATTAATTGATACAGTTTCCGAATAATCCGTGTGTTTAATGGAACAAATTGATGCAAAAATTTCACCTGTAGCTCGCTGTTTTTACATTTAATTCTGATTAAAACGTTTTTGTTTGTAGGGGTTACAAGATAATGGTGGTTTAAATGGTGGTGCAGTCGCCCATTTCGAACCACAAGTGGCAATGTTATGCGATGCCGGCATCCACGGTCAAGAAGCCTACCATCCGAAATACATGACCGAACAAGGCGAATGGATGTCCGATTTGTATTCGAAAGCGACATGTTTTAAGGACAAAATGGACATCTTAAACTATTGTAAAAAGGTAATATTTTCGTTTTGACCCGTACAAATGTTGGCTAAAGTTCCAGTTCACCAACAACATATTGACTGGACACTTCGTACTCGCCCATTCAACATTTGAGTGTTTTATTTTTATTACCCCGAATCGATTCCACTCGAATTCAACATGTTCTAAATCTCTGTAAATTCCAATTTTTATCCCATTTATTCTAGCCAATCTTTGGCGAAATCAAGATCCCGTTGATGTATTTAAACGGATTAAAACTCCAACTATAATTGCATTTTGCCGCGTCATTAATAAAAACGAATGATTTATTATTGCTGTACTTTCATTAAAATTAGATTTTCAATTGCGAAATGAATCCATAGAGATATCGGCCCAATAATAGAACGTTTTTTCAAATCCTTTTCTCTTTCTGTTTCACTTGAAGATGACAACTTGAGAAATGCTGACGATCTTTTATAGATCTTGCACTACTTTTTTCCCGTCGACACTTTTCGTGTCAAGTGTTTGAGTTAAAAAGACTAATGGATTTTCTCCTCTTGATATTCTACTACTTTCTAAATCTAATTCAAAGTTTATAAGTTTGAATCGTTGTTACTTTATGGTCGGTTATACAGAAAAATCGACAGTGTAGGTGTTATTCTTGCACTTATATTGTAATAAAAATGTTGAAATGCGACGTTTTTCTCGTTGATTGATCATTATTAAATGAGCAAAGGGGAAACTTTACAACTTTCCCAAAAGATGTTCGTTAATAAAATAGAAGTTTCGAGAATTTTAAAATCAAGTTTAAACGAGAACAAAGCACCAATTTATAACATTACAGATACGAATACAAAGATCGATCGTTGTTTGTAAGAAGAACAGGTGGCAATTATTTCCGGATCTTCACATTATAATTAGTTTGGAGATTATAGTATTTTGTTACAGATACCATATCATTATTTAGCACCCCTTTAATAGAATTTAGCTTCTATACAATTACATCTTTAAAAGTTTTAATAAAAATTTATGCTTCACTTGTACAGTTGATGATAATTTGAAATATCAAGCGGGGTAACAAATTTTACAACACCCCAGTCTTTCCCCCTCATGTAATTCTAATCTAATAAAGAGTTCGCCTTTATTCATCGTCACCTTTACTATAGGGCTGAATTATTGATCCGTTCGTACATCTACGTACCGCTGTGACATTTAGAAAAAAATTATATTTTCAAGCTGTTACAATTTCATAATATGTATACCTGAACGTTTAAACATTAATTTTATATGTCTTGCGGAACAATATCGGATGTATAAAATAGGAAATGGGAAATTTACAAGAATAAGGATAGCAGTTAGGGGGATGATGAGGTCATGTGAATATATGGAATTAGAGTTGGTGAACTAGGCGACGACGAAATTAAATTAAACGCTCCAGAACAGGCTCTTAGAACTGTCAAAGTGTTTTGTGAGCGTTGGGGTCTAGGTAGAATGGAGCCTCTTAAAAGTTGCGAATATGTGTAAATTACGTACAGTTAATTAGTTATTCAAAATTTACAATGTTTATCGCATTAAATCCACGACTTTGTCAAAAACTGAATAAACTCAACATAATACTGATAAGAAAATTAAAGATAACTACAATTTTACTACCATACAAATTATTGTGGTTGAATCTTGTTAACTTGTTTCACTAGAAGAGTATCTCTAGATGGTAGTAACGGTCCCCAATTAAGCTTTATTCATGACACCATCAATTGGGGTCGTCTATATTATATATACCTACCCCACCTATGAACTAACATCAAGATCATCTCGAAGCACACAAAGTTAAATTAATATGCAAATAGTTAATTGTGTTGTTAACAAAGTGGAAACTATTTAACCAATTTTTATACCTAATTTCGAATTGCGCGCCTTTCAAAAACTGAGTTGGTAAACCTACATAACTAAACTTACATAAATCTAACCTTATACTCATCCCAGGAGGAATATCATTTAAATGTATTTAATCAGAATTACAAAACATTTTGAAGAAATACTCACTTGTACAAATGGTCCACCAGTTTGCTAAAATATCGGAACAACACCAAGAAGCGCACGAATAAGACTGACGTGGGATTTGTAAGGTTAGAAATTTAGGGAATTTTGTCCTACCAACCTTATAAGGGTGCGCAATTCAAAATTGTGATTTGTATTCCTCCACTAAAACAGCTCCAATACAACGGAGAAAACAGCAATAAAAGCATTGCGTACATGTAATAAAAACGAAAAAGGCAAAAATTCAAGCGCAATAAAATGTGGTGAGTTGGAAACGTGCGGCAAGTTCGCTTAAATGAGTAAAGTTTCGTTACGGTCTTTGACTACATGTGAATAGTAATGTTTTGATATGTTAAAAGACAGCCGAAAAGCGTTAGAAAGTTTTCCCACTTGACCTCTATTTTATTTTGCACACTATTTAATCCCGTATGTTTTCCATATTTTAAACGCAACCATTAAATTTCAGTCGCATTTACTAGCGAGTTATTCCTGCGATTAATAGTTTAGAAATTATGGAAATATTTACATTTTGTTGTAAATTAGAGAAATAATTAGAACGGTGATAAAGACATTCCAGGCGTGCTTTTGGTGTGAAGAAATCGTGATGCATTCATATCTTTTTTTGATAAATCATCGTCGATGGAACGTAATAAAACAGTTTGACTTCTCTATATTGAATGATGTATGTTGGACTAAAGTCCAATATCGTGTCTAGCTTCCTGGATTTAAGGATTTAACACTAAAAGACTAGATATAAATGATTTATTATCGTTCTATATAAAATAAATCGTACTTTTTTCCATCTATTGAAATTAACTCTATACAGGCTATAGAAATTGAAATTTTGAGTTGCACGCCTTTCAAGAAAAGCGAGTTGGTGAACTTGCACAACTAGATTTCCATATTGTCATTTGTTTCAATTTCCAACCTTAAAATCTTTATTTTTTGTATAAAAAATATGTAGACTTTTCGTCAAATTGAATATTGTCCGCATTCCTCCACACACGAATAATAATGGCACCCTTAAAGGTTTCCTACAGGGGTAAGAAAAGTAAACATCTGTTATCGTTGAACGATGCTTTTGTTCAGTTGGATCGATTGCTTCAGGCAATAAAACTGCACGAAACGATGATCAATCTTGTCTATTCCCTTTACTTTTCAAACACTCATCGTTAGTAGCCGAGAAATACAAAAAAAAGAAAAGAAACAACATTACAATTCCATTATTATCATTACAGGTGTATCCAAAACGAGATATCACAAATATTGTTGAAAGCAGCCATTATCTCAAGATTGGTTCGTGGTGTAAGGCTGGATCATCCCCAGGTGCCCAAGCTAGAGGCAAATGTAAAACGGCTAGATGGGTTAAACCTTTCCGATGTTTAGGTGAGTTCTTTGTAGATTAAATTAATTAAATTTAATTAAAAAAATAACTATAGAGCAAGAAATACAATTTTAAGCTTGATTGATTCTTCTGTTTGGCCTATAATGCGTTAAAGATTTCAATTCGTTTGCTGTTCATTGTGTGTAAAAAACTTCCTATACTCTTAAATTGTATTTGGTGATTTGTCATGTGTATGGTTTTTTTTTCTAATGGATATGACAATAGAAAAATCGACACTCCCTATTCTATGTTGTTGAACAAAGAAAACTCCTCGTATACGCTATCGAACGAAAAACTCCGGTCGATAACGCCGTCAAGCGCTACTAAATTCAGCCAAATTTGATGGCTAATATTTTAATTTTTGTTGAAAACTACCAATTGGGCTCAATTAAAAATAAGTTGCTCGCTAGTATAAGTGCTGAATCTCTTGTTTTATTTTATACCGGGTGGACTTTGTAAGACTATAATTTAGTGAAGGTAAATCGCAATATTTCAAAAATATTCCAAGGATTTGTAGGAGGGTCTCTGGAGATTATTTTAGCGCAATTTGAACTTTGTAGCTTATCAAAAACATTTACTTCTAACGATATTAATTATTTTGCGTTTTTTTTTTCTGGCATATAATAGAGAAAAATGCCGTTATAGCTCGTTTTTGAAAATCCCAACACGGTTCAAAGAAAGCGTTTTTGACCGACTTCCCAGGCTCAAATTTTGTCCAAATATTCCCTGAAGGCTACTCTTTAAATCCTTGAAATTTTCTTAGGAGTTATCTTTAAATTGCGCAATATTAAATGAAACGCTCGGTATAAATGGTAATGCATATGGATGATCTGTTATTATACAATTTTTGCCCTGTCATTTTATAATAATGTTTGATCATAAATTATGGATTAAAAGACAAGAATTCCGACTCAACTACAACAACTCCCTAAAGTCATTTTCATTATACAATTAAACTCCAATTATATCCGCTAGATCTAATAATGCAGCAATTTCTTCGGAACTAACCTTGTTCGAGTCGTCTTTTCAAGATTGACTTTTAGAATTATGAAAACATATGGAAATATTAGAATTTTTATTTTTACAGTATATTTGGTGATTTTTATTCAGAACGTACAACTGGCCTGGTTACCATCATCAATGTCCACATAGAAAGAAAATATGAAACGTGAATTTTTTTTCGATCTATACACACTCATATTTATATACCCTCGGCTATTTTTATTGCATTTTTGTCAGTTATACATCGAACATGGAAACATTATGCCAATAGAGAAAGGGTCAATTTGATACATTTGTACAAAAGACGGAAATTTGCAAATTTTTATTTAAAAAAAACAACACGATATCAACATGAATGTAAAAAATTGCGATATATTTAAATATTTGCTTATTTCCCTCGATGGTGGTGGTTGAGTAGAAGATAAAAAAGCGAATTGTATAGAAATAAAGCTTATTCGGATGGCCTGAATTACATTTATTTCCAACCCCCTTTTTTCCAACGACTATCCGTTGCATACATATGTGATAAAGACAAGTATGTTAAGCTTTAAGAGAATTCTCCGAATTTTCCATTTGTTTAACTTGAAGATTATATGGAAATTTATTCATGAATGATAATTATCATCATCAGTTTAATAATTCTTTTGAATTATTACCCAAATATTATACAATTTCCAAACATTGCTGTATAATGGCAATGATAATTTGCAATGTCAATAAAAGCTGATATTTGAATAAATATGTACATGAAAGGCAATTTTAGCAATGTTGAATTTGTCGGAATAGAGCCGTTTCTTCTTTATAAAACATCGAAAATGATATGCATCCAATTTAATTGCATTAAATGCGTTTTCATCACGAAAATGTATTAATAATAAAATCGTTATTGTTAATATTTGAACCGTAAACGAAGCTTGAAGTTGAGATTTTAAGCTTTTAACTTTTCAAATCCTATTATCTTTCAATAATTATGTAGTTGGAAAGCATAAAGGATCTTCTAAAGAATACGCCAGTACTATTACGATATGAAGTTGTCTAACTCTGTTGTTTTATTATTTTTCTCCAACTTTACAGTTATCAAATACAGTACGATTTCGAAATGAAGACAATAAATAAACGTCTCAACTGCATCTCAAGATGACAGTATACATAATTGTGGGTATTCCATCATTTCTTATCACATCGTTGAAGGTTTCTACCACTTATCTGGCACAATTTATAAAAACCGAAAACTGCAAAATAAAACCCCCGTCAACTGCACTATTAGAATTACAACAGTTATTTCAAACCGTATCCTAAAAGTGAAGATATTTGAGCGATAAAAAATCGATATGAGAATGAAAGTAAATCTGTTGTAATATTAAAATTGTTGATGTTGTTTAGAAAGTTCACCCTACCAATATTCTAGATGGTTCGACACACAAATTGGAATTTTCTAAAGCGTTAGATTTTCAGAAAATAAAGCAGAATTGTCGTCTTGTATGGGAAATAACTTTGAAAGTTTTCAATTTAAATGCTGCTTTCCGAGAATATTCTATTACTCTATATCCGTGTTTCCCAACATGTACAGATTGTCCCAATTATGGGAATTTGGATATTTTATAAAGACAAAATTTTCAATATTTTAAAAACATGATGACAAAATAACTTGGAATCGAAAGAATAAATTAATAGGTAGAAAAATTACAGGAAACTAAGCTTATCGGAAAATTTCCGACAGATTTAGAAAGCGCTTCCAACTTGCTATAGCTTTTGGAAAATCGTTAAAAAATCGCTAACATTGGGTAATGGGGGAAAATACGAAGAAAATTCAACAAAACATGATACAAGATTATCCCCTATAAAAACTGAAATACCGCTTAAAATACTCTTTCTAATGCTACTGTATTCATTGTAATGTAATATCAAGTAAGCGAGATATCGATGGTTAAAAATTGGAATTTTTCGGGTATCGGATCAAGAAATACATAATTTCTGTTCATTTCCTAACAAACCAATGAAAAATTTGAAAAGCTTCAATTTGCTATCTAATGTGACAAAATTATTGAAAAATCGATGATATTTGTTGAATTATAGAGGAAATACAAAAAAAATCAAAAACACATGCTAAATTAAACTTCTGTAATTCAGAATTCTGTTGGAATTATCCAGAACAAAAAACGTCTTCCAATGCTGCTTAAAATCGTGCTTTTGATTCCACTTTATGCATTGTGGTATCTCGTTAAATGAGCGCGATTATTGAATATTGAATATTGACAATTTGCGGACACCAAAACAGAACCAGAAAACCTAAATTTTATAGAAATTGTGCAGCTACCGAACCAGAAACATATCGCGTTTATTTCATTTACTCGTCCATTCTAAAAATAGGAGATTCCGGATTGTTGGGGGTGATTATGAAGCGATTCTGACTGTAGCACAAGAAAAACAGGGGGTGAAAAAGTGGTCAACTTTACTGAATGATGGTAGAAAAAACGAGCATCTTGTCTATTTATTGCTACGAAAACCTGATTTATTTTATATTAAATTTAATTCTAACATAAAGTATAAGAAACTTGATTCTGGAAGAATTGTTGAATCCTTTCCAATTTTACAATTTCCAACAAGCATTATAGAGGATTCATTTTTTGCATTGTCTTCTGCCTGTATTTAGTCTGTAGTGTTATTTAGTGACCGTAAATTTCCGCCAAATTATATATTTATTTACAATTTAGTTGTTTATGTATAAATAGAATATACAAAGGTATGTTTTGTGATTGTAGCCACGTATTTGTCTATCGTATCAATTGAATCGAAATAGATTAATTACAAATTCGTTTTTGATAGGATTTGTGATGTTTAAATACTCGATAATTTCGAAACGAATTTTGTTAATTGAGGAAAAGTGTTCGTGTTTATGTGTTGATGTCGATATATTGTACAGGAAATTACTAGTTAATGAAATTTTACTGTTTCCTATTGGGAATAGTTACATGTTGAAAATATGTTAAATTTCAATTAATTCAAATTATTTCAACTGGTAAAACAATTAAAAATTAATTGTGATTGCAGAAGGTCCATTCCAATCGGACGCACTTCTAGTACCCGAAAATTGCCTCTTCGATCATATCCATAACCAGAGCAACTGCTGGACATTCGGCCGTTGGAATGCGACAGCTGGTAATGCCTGTCAGGAGCGAGGTCTACAATTACGTTCGTTCGCCATGTTGTTGCCCTGTGGTATTTCTTTGTTTAGCGGTGTGGAATTTGTTTGTTGTCCCAAACATTTTAAAGGTAAATCAAAAAATATTTGAAATAAAATATCCGGTTGTATTTGGAGAATCATCGAGGTATTTTATAATGTTGTTGGAATACAGCGGAATATGCACAATTCACACTAAATCGAATTTATGTGATAGAATTACATTAAGTGCGACTACCGCACATATATGTGCATAAAAGAGCGAGATAGATGGGAAATCTCGGCTACAGAAACTCGGTACTTTCGTTACTATTCCAGCCATGACCGAATGAAAAACGTGTAAATCTGATTTTACATTTTTATATAACACTTGTATTTATTCAAGAAGAAAACATAAATTTTTCATTCATGATATTCGAACATTTATCACAAACACATTACGATATTTCACTACCAACTATCAGCTTTTTTCGTTCGGTTTTTTAGCATAATTAAGCCATTTCTCAATGTCCTTTAGAATTTACTGTTTTTTACAGTTTTATTCCAGTTCATATCGATTTTCGACATAATTTTTCCAAATTATTCCATCCGATGCATGGCAGAAAAAGGCCGAGCAATTGTGTCGCCACTACGTGACCCTAATAGAAATTCAAACACAATAAAAACGTCTCTAGGTGCAACGTAATTGGATCAGAGTTTGACGTAAATCCTCTTATTGTCCAGTTAGAAGAGGGATTGGTAAACATTCATATAACGTGATTGTGGTGACGATAACACCGATGATTCTAGTCTTTGTGATAATGAAAAAAAAACGCACGAATTCTAACAATTTCATTAATTGATCACGCCAGAAACTTGATATAAATCACAAAGAAATTGCACATATTAAAACTGGAAAACTCGCTTTGTTTCGCAGTAAAGTGGAAATATTGGATAAAATCACCCTTTAAATTGCGTAATTTCTCAGATTATTAGCCATTTTTTCGTCTTTCCTGTTAAATGCGTGTTGAATTAAAAAAGTTGTGATTATACTCCATTTTTCTTGGTGTTGGAGAATTCATATAATCGTGGCGTGGAAAATTCGTCAATTTTAAAATCAATATGAATTTATTTACTTCAGGAAATAGGCTAGTTAATTTTTAAAAATTCATCTCTTCGTTACAAACAATGAACTGCTATCTAAATTCGAACACGCATACTTCCATTATTGATCAATTCTACTCTTTACGTTCATTTATTTCAATTCTCCCTATTTTGTGGTTGTAATTATAAATAAATTTTTGATGATTTGTGTTCCTCAAGTTATAGACCATAATTTAGAAAAAGCCACAGTTGGAATTAAATTGTGAAAAGTAGCAAGAATTTCCTATTAATTTAAACTTCAAATTCTGTTTGTCCAAACAAATAAAGTTTCGTCAAGTTTCCACATTGACGTCAAGCGAAATTTGATTTCTTTCATGGTGAAAATTCTAGTTTTTATCGGCGATATCGCAAATTATTGGAATTTCTGACTAGTTTTAAAGCAACATTTTCTATATACGAACGTTGAATTATTCAAAGTACAAAAGGGCAAACATATTTATTTAACAGAAGTGTTCTTGACAATATTCACGGCGATATTCCAAAACTACAAACTCATCTAGTTGAAATCTTTACGCCGATAGCCGTGCATAAATTTGGCACTTCAAATTTACATATGATATGAGAATGGCTTTGATTTTTCTTGCGAGAATAATCGAGCGAAACTTCATTACTTTTCACGAATACTTTGAAAATTGAACGAATCCAGGGAATTCAAGAAAGTACAGATGCTATTCGGTTTTATGATTTTTTACAAATGATTTTCATTTCCTGCCTTGTAGATTTCGTTGGAGAACAACAGATTACAAGGGGAACAAGACAAAAGACACCTGGGACAATTTCCTTGTTAATAACAACATAAGCGAAATAATTATTCAAATTAACAATAATGTTGCTGAAAACAGCGAATATCTTTCGGATTGTTCCTTTAGATTCATCACATTTTCATTTGCGTAAAATATTCTATTTAATATACGGTTATGACATGAAAATCAATAAAATCCATCAGATTTTCAATTTTTGGTAAATTATAATAGAAATCCCGCAAAACTGGCCAATTTCCACTAAACCATTTACGAAACAAACTCGACTTTTATGAATCAATTTTGGCGGATGCGCCGGGCAAATATATCGGATAAAGTTATAAATCTTTATAAATTTTCGTCTAAAGCGAATCAAATCAAGTTGATAACAAGCCGATAGGAACACCTGATGTTAAGCCCTATTATAACCATTGATCCGTTCGTTCGAATTTCGGAATTTCATTTTTATCACTAAAATACAAACATTTCTAGAATAATTCGCAATTTAATCAACTAAAGAGCTAGACTATTTATCATTTAAATGCCTCTTCGATTTACTAATGGAGATTTAATTAATCCGACTAATATCTTTGAAATTTTCCTATAAAATTATTGAGTTGAAATTGTCTTATTCACAACTATCAACGTTCGTTGAACCGCAGAACTGTCGTCGTTATTCCCATTTTAATACATCCGGCACAGAGTGACTTGAGATGTTATCGTTCATTAAACTTAGCGGGGGTTGTTGGGACGGACAAAAGGGGTCTATTATGGGCTATAATAAAATAGGGAGGTTTAAATGGGTTCGGTTCAATTTCGCGTTTTAGTTCCAAAATCGAGCTAGCTCTCGTCTATCCACGTCGCAGAATATTGCTGATATTACAGAAACGTCGTCTGTTTGTATAACAAAAGCTTGGCTGTTATTTAAACTAAAACATCCACCATCACTACAATAAACTCGGATTTTTTTGATTTTGAAATTGATGTATGAATTCGAACATATTCACAAATCCCACATCTTTAAACTCTCTAAATATAGGGGATGTGTGTTTGGATGTTTATGACAGGAATGTTATTCGAACGTAAATTAAATTTAGTTTACAGTTCAATGACGATGGTGGTGGTGAGGACGCCAATGAGGGTTTAGATCCGTATTCTGTTTTTTCCAACACAGATAATTGATTCGTTCGTTTAATATTTTTAGTTATCTGTAATAAAAGTTTAAACTTTAATACTATCGATGTTCCATATAGCGCTCTAATATAGTTAATCGGCCTTAATTAGATATTGAATGATTTGCTCTTCTAGGGTTTCAAAATTGCCCTTCTAAAACTTATAACTGCTATTAAATTGTACGAGTTTGCAATTCGCATATGTATACTAGAAGTCTAGACGGTTTTCTTCAAAATTACGACCAGTTTTCCCCAACTTTCCTTTAATATCGTTTGAAAATATTTACCATATGCAGAACTTGATTCAATATCTTCAAAGTTTTTATCTGTGTGTTAATAACAGATGTTGATAAAGACGAAAATTTAGTATTCCACTACATACTAATACTGTATAATTTGAAATATTCTACACCCCTTTCAAATAGTTGGCGATTAGATGAATTTACGATGTCCAATCGGGGTGCGAATGCATTTTACAGTTTCATATTCAAACTAATTCACCTTGTACGTAGTAAGTTTTTCCTCAACTATTTTAATGTTAAAGTTCGAAATTAATGTTTGTTCATTTAAGAAATTTAAGGAACATTAAACTAGAATGTTGATCAAAATATAACAGTTTGTATTATTCCCGACCCACACAAGATAAATTGAGTGGTTGTTTCAGTTCGCTACAACTATTCGCATGGGAATTTTCGATATTATTCAGAAAACTGAAAACTTTCAGTCCCGACACTGCAATAAATAATGCGATATTAATGTTATAAATTTTAATTTGATGCAATTATTTTTCTGTAGTGCGATTTCAAATGAAATAACCGCATTTCGTTGTTTAGTTTGTAACTTTTATTGAGTTTAATTGCATTTTTATTCTTAATCGAATCGAGTTAATTTCGTTTGGTGCAGATAATTTGAAGCCGAAGAAGCCGATCGATTTGGCAATTTTGAAGAAAGAACAGGACGTTTTCGACAATATCGACGATGATGAATCTATCGACTCCGATGAGGACAATGATAAAGACGATTTAGATGATTTAGGCGATGATACGGAATTATCCGATGATCCAAACATTGATGATGATGACGATGATGATGATGAAGATGAAGATGATGAATATGATGAGTCCGATCAAGATTGGGATACAACACCATCTAGTACAACATCAGTATCGAAATTGTCGACAACACCAACAACTAGTGCTACAACCACCACAATAACAACAACAACTAGTACAACAACTAAAACAACATCGTTACCAACACCTGATCCGTATTTCACGCATTTCGATCCAAGGAATGAACATCAAAGTTACAAAGAAGCTCAGGTAATAATCGTTGAAACAGTATCGTTTATATTCGAATCAAATTCGTTTTGTAGGAACGTCTTGAAGAGACACACCGTGAGAAAGTGACACGTGTAATGAAAGATTGGTCCGATTTAGAGGAGCGTTATCAGGATATGCGTCAAACTGATCCTCGTGGTGCTGATGAATTCAAACAACGGATGACACAAAGATTCCAACAGACCGTACAAGCTTTAGAAGAGGAAGGCGATGCTGAGAAACATCAATTAGCTGCAATGCATCAACAACGCGTCCTAGCGCACATTAATCAAAGGAAAAAGGAGGCGATGAGCTGTTATACACAGGCCCTCAACGATGTTCCTCTAAATGTAAAACAAACAATTTCTGTAATTTGTTTTAATTAAAATTTCGAATTTTCTAGGCGCATCGCGTACAAAAATGTTTAGAAAAACTCCTACGTTCATTACATAAAGATCGTGCCCATGCTATCAATCATTATCGTCATTTATTAGCTAGCAGTTTAGATGCAGCAGCTAGAGAACAACCGCGAATTTTAGAACGTCTAACCGATATTGATCGTACAGTTAATCAAAGTATGCAAATGTTGAAACGCTATCCGGAATTATCGACAAAAATCGGCCAATTAATGGATGATTATATACAAGCGTTGAGATCAAAAGATGAAACACCCGGCTCATTATTAGCAATGACAACAGAAGCTGAAGCTGCAATTTTAGACAAATATAAGAGCGAAGTTACCAGTAAACAAGCCGAACGTGAACGACAACGTCTACAAGAGAAAGAACGTAAAGAACAACGGAAGAAGGAACGGAACGAATTGAGAGAGGAGAAGAAACGCGTTGAGGCCGCTTTGGGGAAGAAGATAAGCAATTTTGATGATGAGGACATGGAAGACGAATCTCTACCGGAAGAACGAGTAAGTAATTCCATTTAAAAGATTGATTAAACAACTTCAATTTGGGTTTATTTGGATAGACAACAGTTAGTTCAACATTTGGAAGTACAACCGATATTGTCAACAATTCGATAACAACAAGCGGCCATCGAGAAGTGGACGATGTAGCCGTCCAACAAGCCGTCGAAGAGGTGGCCGCTGTAGCCCATCGTCAAGATGTAATTCGTGTTGCACACGCCATGAATCACGAAATAGGTCACGATGAACCTGTACGTTCTATATTCGAATTAAAATAACCGATTATTAAAAAAATTGTATTTTTTAGAGTTATTCAGTTCGAAGGGAGCTTTACGGCCATAAAGACGGCAGAAGTGTCTATTTCACATTGGCATTCGCCGGTATGGCATTGATGGCGGCTATTGTTGTCGGTGTAGCTGTGGCTAGACGTCGTTCGGCTCGATCACCACAAAGCCAAGGTTTCGTTGAAGTGGATCAGGCGGCCACACCGGAAGAACGGCATGTTGCTAATATGCAAATTAACGGCTACGAGAATCCGACTTATAAATATTTCGAAGTTAAAGAGTAAATTAAATTCGATTCAATTATCTTTATTTATAATATGTATACTTATATTGAAACGTTTTTGTTTCGCTATTTTAATTTCGTTAATTTCAACTGTAATACTTATTTTTTTAAGAATCGATCAAGATGTTTGTTAAGTTTGTTCAATGAGGCTATGTTTTTATCTGTGTTTGTTTAGTTTTATTTAATTTTGAATTAACCATTCCATTGGGTGTCGTTTTGCGTAGTTGTGTACTTAAATTGACTTGAACAATTGATAATAATTCAACATATGCAAAAAATACTGTGAGAATTGTAGAATCGCATAAATGATTGATGAATTTTTGCATATGAAACAGTCCATGTTTTACACTAATTATAATCAAGTCCTTTTGATTTAACAAGAAATGTGTTTATTTTATTAGTCGGGTATTGTGACGGTTACACCAACGGTCCTTGCCGTTTATATATAAATATAAATATGAAATAAACAATAATATTAATGATATATGCAGAATATTTAGTTAGTTTGCCGATCGTGTACTATTACAATACCTAGAAATTGTAGCTAGATGTATGGTACCCTCCATAATAATAAAAAAATAAAATTTAGATTATAAAGTGCATGTTTAACCAACAAGCTTTTTGTACAAAGTCTCTTTTCTCTAAGATAATAATTGAATGAACTTTTAATTAATTAATCAACAAAACTGATTGAGCAGCTTTCGAGTCACGCCACTTTCTAACAAGAATTCTGTCGAACCGACAATTTTAATAAAATCCAATTGAACGGTGCGTGCTTTTATTATCAATTCAACAACAACGGAAAGTACCACTGGAGCACAATTTTTCATTGAAACTAAAAACAGAAAAGAGTGTTTGTTTATTATTTGATTTGATTTGAATTGATTTATACAGTGCCAGTGTTTCGTGATTATTTACATTAAATTTAAAACCATGGACGGCAAAGCTTTTGTAAATTATTATGATTTGATAACGAAATCGTGATGAGACTCATATCTAGATCAGAACAAGTGCGATATTGCCGTTTAATTTTCGATATTTGTTTAGGATCAATCAATCGAAAGCTAATTGTAGATAAAACAAAAATTAAAATTATGGAATTTGTACAAAAGTTGTTGCGTGCAAATTATTTGATTTCTCCGGTTTGATTTCGTATCGGTTTGTGTGTCTGTGGACGAATACGCGCGACAATTTTCTTGAATAATGGGCTTTTAATAGCTTCATGTGTACAGTTTTTAGATTATAAACAAATTACATATTTTTCAAATTGAATTTGTTTTCGAAACTTAATCACTTTTAAATTAACATTTACTTAGTATAATGCCATTGTAAAATTGATAATACACTCACAAAAATTAATAATAAACAAGTGTTTGATGTGCATAGTTTTAAATTTCAATCTACGTTTTAGAATTTTCCATTTTTTCCAAAACTTATCGTGTTCTTCATCTCATCAATTCTATCCTATTTGAAAACCATTGAAAATGTTTCAAATATTGTATGTTTCGTTCTTGTTTCACAACACTTAACGAGAGAATCTTACAAATTTGATTAAAACAAAAAAATTGAAACGTTAGATTAGTTTTTAGTATATTAGTCATTCTATGTTTTGTGGCCATGTAATTTTAAATTTAATGTAATAATAAAGAACTAAATTATTATTTTATTGGGGTTTTCATCTTGATCAATTTATCTCGCAGAATTCCAACAATAGTTCGTCTATTTTTGCATTTATTACAATTTAGAAAGATTCAATGAACGGTTTCTAAATTTAACTATCAAGTTTATACAATTGGGATTATTTTAGAGGAACGTATTGAAATTGTACCAATTATATAACTTGTTAAATAAATACTCCAGTTTGTTCATTAAGCTTCAATTTGCTTGAATAAACACCGCGTTATCGTTACGTAAGCGTGGATGTTATTTTTTCATTGTAGATAACAAGGTAACCCCCGTCTTTGATTAATTGATAAAAATAATTATAGCCAAATTGACTATTTTGTTTTAAATTTGAGTGTCGGTTGTATATTTCGTGATGTAAAAATGTAAATATAAACAATCCGCTATGTATAAACTCTAATTTTAAAGTTGTAGCCGACGGAAATATTATTAATGATGACAAATTTATACGAAAGGCAACATTCTCGAATTCCTCAATGTCTAGACTAGAATGGTGTAAATCGTTTATAAAATAAAAACGTTCAGTTTGTATACGAGATGGATTAATAGATTGAAAATTGCCGCCAAAAAGTGGCGCCGGCGCCAGTTTGACGGCAGTTTAATGAACCAGGATTTGACAAAAATATCTGCGTCAAAACATGTCCTTGTAATTTCATGCGTATTTTCAACACGGAATAACAGACAAGTAAACCGAAATAAAATCGCCGAAATATCAAATAGAGCACGATTCGTGTTAAATAAGTCTAGTGTAATTCGAATTGTCGGTAATTAATTGATATCGGTGTGGAATTTGGGCGAGAAACAATGCGTTTTTGTAGTCTTTCGGACCAAAATATCGGTCAACATCATCGTCTTCAACATCATCATCATCAACGACACCGTCATTTGAACTAGAACTGGGAATCTTTCGATAACAACAATCCAAATATCGAATCGAGCCAAATGTAAGTAGGAATTATTCAATTTCGTTGTATTATTTCCAATGGTTGACTGTATGGCGAAAAAATTATCAACTTCCTCTTTGTTTTTTTCGGTGGAAGACCGAATGGAAAAAATTGGCGGAGGGGAAATTCATTCATAAAAAAAGCACACACACATGCACAACCGGAAATCCTAGTTTATTCATAGATTTCATTTATTTATAAAACGTACAGAAAAGGCGAATATTTCGGAATAAATTAACATAATTTATAACGAATTTATCAATTGAGTTGTATAGCATGTGTTCTAACCTATAAAATCTCAGTTGTATTGAAGAAATCAAATATCAAGTGACCTAATATTGACAATAATGCAAAACAAATGAAAATCGTTAATTGGCGGTTTTTTTCGAAAAAAATCGCAATATGTGAGTAATTCTAACTATTTTTTCCTATTTATAATATCTAATGTAATTGTTATCGTAAAAATAGCTACAACACGGAATAATAAGACAGTTTTATGGTTTTCCAATTAAATTTTCAATATTTCAACTTTTTACAACCGTATTCATTCATAAGTTTTTCGTACGATGTAGTCCTACACGTGTGTACAATTTTCTACACGTAATTGAATTTTCTCCTCCCAGTTTACCGATAATTTATTTATTGTGTAATTTTTATTTATTTATCTATATTTAAATGTTGTTCTTATCTTATTTCAAGACCTTTAATGTAGCGTATAGAAAGAATTTTTAGATTTCCGGGCCAAAATAAGCAACACCAAACAAAACAACATGAATTATGTTTGTCATTTTAAATATTTTATCATTATGCAAGACATTGTTGTTATTGTTATTATTAGTAGAGAATTTAGAAATTGTTGACAAAACTACAAAACCGAATAGGTGTGCAGTTCTACTGTAATTTTATTAAATTTATAATCTAGAATTTTTGATAGTATTTTGTGGTTGTTATTTTGAAATTTTTAATTTGTTTACAACGAAAATTCTAGTGAAAATGCACTTTATTGTACAACGTATTTGTTCAAAACAGTTCGTTCAGTTCAAATTTCAGTTTGTTTTTTACAAAATTATCCAAATCTGAGTATTAGTTTTTCAACTATTCAATATTGATTATTGATTCAACCTGTTCGGTGTTTTTAAAAAAATATTGGCTCCAGTCGTTTGTTTGTTTTAAAGTGATTGAAAAAATATAAATAATCATTCTGCGAATTTAAATTCCAAGTGTATAGGTGTATGATTCATTAAAGGTTTAATTATAGTAATCAATTACCTGATTGAGCTTCTCAATAATTAAATTATTGCATAAATATTTGTTTAATTAACCGAGAATTATTTCCAACAATCAATTCAGATTTTTGACCATAATTATTGTCAAAAGTTATTCGATCTGCTCGTACCGAAATTTGGTAAAAAAGTCCAGTGGTTGATTTTCAAAAAAATGCATTTGTGGCCAATAACAAACATTTATCACGTTTATATCATGCATTTGTCTACTGATAAATCTGTACAAATAATATTCAAAATAACAAATTAGTAATGTAAATTCTATTTGTATTGAACTGGAAAATTAATAAAATATAAGGAAATTTTTGGAAATTTTCTGTTGATAGAAAATATGAATTTTGCAAATTTTATAAATGTAAAGAATTTTGTTAATTGGCAAGTTTCAAATTATGTCTAATTTTCAACTTATTAGTTACTAATCGTTTATTCTTATAAATGGAAATATTTTGATTATATTTCTGCCATTTGATCTTCGTTTTGTACAATTTGAATCTATATTTGTGTATAAAATGTCTTGTTTTTGATTATTAGTTGTTGAAAATTAAGATTGTAACTACAACTTTGTGTCTATTGATTCATTTAAAATGATAAAAGATCAATTTTAATGATAAATAGAAGACTATGAGATAAAATTTATATTTCGTTCATTGGCTAAATTATTGTAGTTTTCAGTCTATAAAAAGCTCGATTAATTGTCGTTATTCTCAATCATTATTTAGCAATAATTGCTTAATGAATAAGCACCTCATTAGCTTGTTTGTTGTCCATGAAACTGAAAATTGATTTGTTGTTTTACAGAATCGATTAGTCTCGCCTAATTTTTTTTTTGAATGTAAGGAATTAGTGAAAACAGCAGTCAAATGAACTTTAAATAGCCACACTTGAGATTTTTCCATAAATATATTTTTATATTATAGTGAAAATAGAACAAATTATATTTAGGTAGATTTTAACGACATGGGAAAAATTTCAATTTGTTGATGTTGTTTATTTTGTTTTGCTTTTGATAAAATTGATTTGTATCGTCGAAAATTAAATATCGTCAATAACAATAATGACGATGATAATGTAATAAAATCAATTAAATTTCTAGGAAATACTCAGGATTATCCAAATTTCTCCGAAAATTCGCAAAAATAAAATTGTAAATATGGTTGTTGTCCAAATTAACGGAAAATTTGGACTTTTATTTAGAAGACTGGAAGAAAATAAACATGTTGATATCTACCTTGTTTATAATTTCTATTTATTTTTATTACAATATAGAATGGTAAATATAAATTCTTGTGTTTCTTTTACAGATTAAACAATGAACGAATCACCAGTTATAACAACACCAGCAGCCGTAGCAGCTGCTTCAATACAAACACCAGTTTTTAATAGATCAAATATAGTTAAAGAAGGTTGGCTTTATAAACGCGGTGAACATATAAAAAATTGGCGACCAAGATATTTTGTATTATTAGATAATGGTTCATTAATTGGTTTTAAAAATAAACCGGACGAGACTACAATGAATGATCCATTAAATAATTTCACAGTGAAAGGTTGTCAGATTATGTCAACAGACAAACCTAAACCGTACACATTTACGATAAGAGGCCTACAATGGACCACTGTAATCGAGAGGATGTTCCATGTTGAAACGGAACGAGAAAGGTATTTCAAATATTTTCAATCTACAATTATAATTTATTTGAAATTGTAGAGGAGAATGGGTTGAAGCTATTAAAGCTGTATCCGAACGTTTATCGAACGATTGTGAAGATGTTGAAATGAATCTACCACCGTCAACACAACAATCGATTAGTGAAAATAGTAATATGGAGGATTTATGTGAGAAATTCTCGTTACAAGGTACATCAATATCAAAATCGACTGGTAAACGTAAAGTTACTTTAGAAAGCTTTGAATTCATCAAAGTATTAGGCAAAGGTACATTTGGTAAAGTGATTTTATGTAGAGAGAAAGCTACAGGTCGTTTGTATGCTATTAAAATTTTAAAAAAAGAAGTCATCATACAAAAAGACGAAGTAGCACATACACAAACCGAAAATCGTGTATTGAGGAGTACGAATCATCCATTTTTAACTGTAAGTTATTTATAAAATTTTCGAAATATTGTTAACAAAAAAATATATTCTAGTCGTTAAAATATTCATTTCAAACAAACGATCGTTTATGTTTTGTAATGGAATATGTAAATGGTGGTGAATTATTCTTCCATTTATCAAGAGAACGTGTATTTTCCGAAGATAGAACACGTTTTTATGGTGCTGAAATTATTTCTGCTTTAGGTTATTTACATTCACAAGGCATTATATATCGTGATCTTAAATTAGAGAATCTACTATTAGATAAAGATGGGCATATAAAAATTGCCGATTTCGGTTTATGTAAAGAAGATATCACATATGGACGTACAACAAAAACTTTCTGCGGCACACCCGAATATTTAGCACCAGAAGTTCTAGAAGATAACGATTATGGACGTGCTGTTGATTGGTGGGGTATTGGTGTTGTTATGTATGAAATGGTAATAATTCCAAACCATTATTGTGTTAAATTTATCAAAAAATTTCCATAATTTAAGATGTGTGGACGACTGCCTTTTTACAATCGGGACCATGATATCCTATTCACATTAATTCTAATGAGAGAAGTTCAATTTCCTAGAAATCTAAGTAGTGATGCTAAAGATCTTTTAAAAGGTTTGTTAATAAAGGATCCAGCACGGCGTTTAGGTGGTGGTCCGGATGATGCTAAAGAAATTATGGCACATCCATTTTTCAGTTGTATCAACTGGCGGGATTTAGAACAAAAAAAGGTTGAATTAATTCGAAAATAAGGCGATTTATTTTTATAATTTTTTTACAGATACCACCTCCATTTAAACCACAAGTGACTAGTGATACGGACACTAGATATTTCGATTCAGAATTTACAGGGGAAAGTGTCGAATTAACACCACCGGATAATACAGGACCGTTAGGTGCCATTCAAGAGGAGCCTTATTTCCCACAATTTAGCTATCAGGATATGTCTTCCACATTAGGTAGCTCGACACATATAAGTGGCAGCATGAATAGTGTTACACCTATGCAGTGATTAGTGATTTTTTTTTTAAATGCACCACTGTACTTATTTTTTTGTTTTTGTTTTTATTTTGAATTTATTTTGGGGGATTTATAAAAGTGATTATTATCAGTTTGTGATAATATTTTATATGAAATGATTGTAAATAGTAATTGTCCTGTATCAATGATTTATCGCTAATTAATTTTTTCTACTAAAAGAAGAAATCGGTGGATAATCTACAGATTAATGCTCTTATATTGGTGTGATTTTTTCGATATACAATTAATTTTTATGGAATTTTAGAAACCGATACTCGAACTTCTGTGAAGTTTGTCAGTTTTCTAAAATTTCATAGACAAAATTGTCGATTTTCTTTCATTTTAGGGAAAGCGGTTGTTGTAATACTTTAATAATTATACAATTTTGCGCTATTTTATTTAAATGTTGCATTTATCAACTTTATTAATTTTTCTTTTGTTTATAATCAAACAAAATGTATACGAGATTATTCAAAATTTTTCAGATATTCTAATTTTAGTTATAAATGGAGAGATGTTTATGTATTTGTAAGAAATGTCAGATTTTTTGCCATTTTACTGCTTTTTGGGAAAAGAAAAAAAGGAAAACTCAATTATAGTCTTGTTTTAAGCGAAGCAATGTAGACAAGATAATAAAGGAAGAATAATTAAAACACCTATAATTTTATTTAAACGAAATTAACGTATTTCAAGGTTTCTGTCAGTTTAATAGTTGGAGTTTCGTATGAAAACAAAAATCCCACTTATGTTATTTTTAACCAGTTAGTTTTCAACTATTATCGCTTAAAAATGTTGAATTTCGGTGTATAAATTAAAAACGTTCAATATAGTGCAATCATGTTTCAATTAACGTTGATCGAAAGGGATGTCAATTAAAAAGCAATATTCGTGCGCAAAATATATCGTGAATAAATGGAGAGGAAGAACACAATTTTATTAATTTACTACAACAGATAAGAATTTAATTTGACGTCGAAATGAAATTCTTCTATATCAAGAATTTATTAATTTTAAAAGTATTTCTATTGGAGTTTTTTCGATTCAAAACGCTTTCAATCAGACTTCCAATTAACACCGATCCAGCTTTTTGCACAGTTGGGTTCTAGTCTCGATCTAGACATAATCGTAAATTTTGATTTGTTTATAATAATCGGCTTTTTAAAAATTGCTAGAATCCGTACTGGACAGTATTAGAGTATTTGTATATTATATTTTCTAATCATGTCATTGACCACATGGATATTGATTGAATGTTAGAAACGCACCCTAACGGTAACGTGTAGAATATTGTACACCAACCCCCCTCTACTGAAGAGATAACGTCGCGGCGCCCGAAAATCGACGTATTCAATGCGTGTGTATGTGTATAGTACTACTACCCCTTGAGTAGTATCCTTGTTATCATGTTATATGTGTCACGTTCATAGACGAATATGTATTTTTTTAATAGATTTATTATTATTGCGATAATACACGTTACTTAATAGATGAGAATTAGTAGTGAAGACGTATTGTCACCGATTTATTTAATAAGGGTAATAATGTAGAAAAGAAGGAGGTGGAGGACAGGTTCAACAATTTCTAGTCAAAATAACCAGGTAAATCGGCTTTATATATATTGTTAATATTGTAGATGTGCATAACATCGAAATTTGGTTTATTTGTCCAATTCCATCAGGACTAATTTTAAATGCTTTCGATATAATCGATTAGAATGTTTTAAATTGTTCAAACGTTTATAAGAATTTATAATTCTGAATGATATTTGCTTGTCCAGTGAACATTTATGAATTTTAAATTGTTTGATATTATATTCAACTAGTCTTGTTGACACAAAATTAGAGCAAGTATAATAAATTTATCGTTGGAGAGTAATTTGTTTGATCGTAATCAATCGAAGTTCTCTAATGGAAAAGTAATTTCCAGTCGATTTTATTTATCAGTAATCATTGTCACATTTCATCTTCATCGATACATTTTTTGAAGGTTCAACAATTGAGGAATTCGTGACCTGTATTCTTTACCTGATTCTATCTCGCTCAGTATGGTGTTTAAATTATAAATCTAGCAATGAATTTGTAATCCGTTTATTGCTTGCCAGTAAAATCCAAATTAGAGTCTACTACCACTATGTCAGCCCCAGGAAGCGCCCCCAGTCGCCGCCAGAAACGCATGGGACCTGCCCCCTTCGCCTCCTTCGAGGACCTCTCAGATGAGGTGAGATCCCGTGTACGTATCACCATGTAGCTCTAGACCTGCAAACTCTTTTTCTCCACCTAATTTTCTGTTTTTCACTTTCTCATTGTTTGATTGAAATCAAATAAATTCATTTATTATTATAGAGAATTGTTGATGTTGCAGTTGGAGAGTCCCGAAGATCGGAACGCAGCAGGTTCTGTTGTTCGATTACCAGGCATACGAGAAGACGCCACTCCGACACCTGGCACAACTCCAATTCCACTAGCAATAACGGATCGTCAGACGCCCGAAGTTGTTTATACCGGAATTAGTTTAGTCGGTGCCACGTGTATACCGTCACCTAATATTGCCATGTCGTCGGTGTCGCCTCCGTCCAATACAACTAGACTGAGTTTACAGACGCCGAATATGCCGAGAATTGATATATCGCGAGCTAGTAGTTCATCGCATCATGATAGTCGAGATAGTACACCGGAACGGGAATTGTTCGAGGGTCATGGTATGGCCACTACGAAATTAGGTTTGGGCTTCCGTGAAGAGGGTGCTCTTGATCTGCGATCATCTACTGAAGAATTGGATTATCAGGATCCGCAAGAAAAGAGAAAAGGTAAAGCACGACCACCATCACCATCTTTGCACGACGAATCACTTCACCACCAAAGAAAAGATTCTCAAAGTTCAGAAATTGGTTTACTTTCCATATCGGGTCGCACATCACGATTATCAAGCATAGGCAGTCAAGGCTCAGGACAGAGTCGTCTATCTAATGCTAGTCACCTTTCTGTTATCTCAGGCCAATCAGGGCTGTCAAGATCACCATCACCGCATAAAATGCTTTTAGAAACATCGTTTTGTGGTGTCAAACCACCGGTAAATAGTCAAACAACTGTTGAACAACCAGGGACCAAAGTAGAATCAGAAGTTCTTGAAAAAGTTATACTGTCGAGAAAAGTTGATCCAACAGAAGCTGTCTTGGCTGAGGGCATATCGGTGTCTACGAAAAAAAGCGACAATCTGCCACCACCATCATCAGAGAAACCAGTTAAAAAACTTGAAAATCGTGTACAAAGTGTTAAAAGTGATATTACAATTAAAGTAGATGAACCTTCTACAAATAGCAGCAATAAATCGACGAATATACCGAAACGGATTATTTCTGACAGCGGTGTTGAATATATTTATATTCCATTAAAGGGACCTCTTCCTGTAGATGATACTCCTACAACTACGAGTACTAATAGAACTGGAAAAATTACAACGGCAACAACTACGAAAACCCAAGCAAAAACGAAGCTTCGCGAAGTTAAATCAGCAACGGTACAATCAAAAACTCCAACAACAAAAACTACACCTAGACCCAAATCAACAACACCATCACCTGTTGTCCAGAAGAAAGACGATGAACCGAAATATATTCGAATTAAACTTAAACCTGACTTTATGTACAGCAAAGAAGATGCCAAGCAAACTCTCGAACAGGATAAGCAAAAACCGGATACTCTCGACTTGATCGAATCGACTCCTGAACAACGACAAAAACAGGACGAAATCAGTCATGACATTCAACAGAAACCTATCCAAGAGCCCGGCAGAAGCCTCACAAGCACACCTTGCGCCAGTCCAAAACTGACAAGACACAACGTTCTAAAGGACCAAGTCGAGAATAAAACACCATCACCGTCACTATCGAGGAAAAGCTCATTCGCTTCGATTTTCCGCAGTAAAGAGACCTCGATCAGTCCGGAATCACCAACGATACCCGGGTGCCGACGCAAAAACACCATCGGCGGTATTCTGCGGGACACCGGCGAGAAGGTGTGCGAACGCAGCCGGAGCCGTTCGAAAAGTCGTGAACGCGCGGAAAAATCGAGTCTATCAACAGCACCATCGTCGACGGAAAGTATCGATAGTAAATCGAAACAGAAGTCGGTATTTTCGATTTTTAAACCGAAGAAAAACGATAAAAGTCGCAATGATGGTGACAATAACAGTTCGAATGAAGTATTGCCGAATATTGAAGGAATTGGGAAAGTTGAATTTAAGTTTAATGAGAATTCTGGTAAGAATTTAATCAAATATTTCGAACAACCTTTAGAGTGTGAAAGTATCCGTATACCGTTACATTCGCCTGATCATTATGAAGACGGGAGGAATGTTTTGCAGGATTTGAAGGCGTCGAGTCAAGACTCGCAGGAGACGGTAATTGAGGCTGTTGCTAGTAAGAATGTTGAAGCTATCGTTGAATCGACACCCAAAGATTTAGATTTAAATGCTAAAGTGCAAAAGAATGAGTTTAGTAAAAGACAAAGTAGCACTAGTAGTGAAAATGTGGTGTTTTCAACGAAACTAGGCAGTAATAACGAAATTTTCACAACAAAACTACCTAAAGAAAAACCGAGTAATAAAACCAAAGAACAAGCAAATGGTAACGCTTGTATTATCGATACAACTGTAGATATTGAACATGATCAGAACGGTCAAATTATCAAGCAAGACGTTAAAATTAAACGTACAACAAGTTCGATTAATGTTAAAGAAACAATCGAGATCAGTACTGGTTCTAGTTCATTGACTGTTAAAGATACCGTAGAAATAAATAAAGAAGCCGGAAGCAATAGAAATTCAGTGATTAGTTCAACAGTTGATGACAACGATCGTAACAGTTCTGAATCGGAACGTGATTCGGAAATTGAATTTGCCAAAATAAAAAAAGATTTAGATTTAAAATTAGATCTAGATAATAACGAACCGGAACGCAAGAATCTAGTTCTGCAACAAGATTCCTATGAAGATGAATTACCGTATGTACCAACCACATTACCTCTAGAACGTTCAGCTGCTGTACCAATCATACCGATAAAACAACGATCAACTTTCGAAATGAGAACGTGTCCAATTGAACGGCCCCGATCGACCACACCAATCAATCCCAGTTGTTTAGAGGAGTACTGCGAGGATATAGTTGGCGGTATTAATGTGGAAAACATTACGAAAACTATCGAGAAATTGAAAATTTCGCTACCCCGACACGAATCGATCGATAAGCCGATAAAATCGCCTAGAAAACCGGGTAATACCTGGTCGGAATTTGCAGAGAAAGGAATATCAACAGGGCGGAGATCTTCAGTAACGACAGCTACAACAACAGCGGTTACGACCACAGTGACGACTACAAGGACGGATAAAGTTGAGACACCACCGCCGTTACCACCGAAAGGTATCCAGAAGGAGTGGATCAATTTTGAAGAGATACCCGAACGGCGCAAACCACCGAAACGGATACAAACTCTACCGTCAAGAGGTCATATTGATGTACCTGAATCTGTGCTGCAACAGGATAATGTTGTTTATAATTACGTTAATCCGGAAGAATGTAAATGTGAATGTCACGAGATTACGGCACGGGAACGGGAGAAGCATCAGTTGCAACGCGAGAAAACCGTGGTACAAGAGGACGAATTGCCCTTATTAGACGACAATGACGAGGAGAAAAATGGTCCAGATTCCAGTAATGCTGATCAACGATTGCGGATTGACGTTATCTCCGATCGTAGGAGTGTTATTAGGTGGGTTTTAATCGATTCTAATTGCTGTTTTGTAGATTATCGAAATTTGGAGCTTCTGTTGTGCATTTTGATCAAATTTATTGATTGGCTTTTGTATTTTCAACAAATTTTCCGCATGTTCTTGATTGTTCATTTAGAAATATTTCCGGTATTAATTCGAAATAGATCTAACAAAGATATTTAAACGATTTCCAGACATGGTACGCATAATAAATCCAAGTCAACGACTATCACGACAACTCCTAAGTAATATCGATTTAACAAAAATCCACCCCCCACAACTCTTCTCAAGTGCACGCTTCTTTTCTTAAACAATAATCAAAAAAATAAATATAAATAAGGAAATCGTGCCACGTTTTGTTGTCACAATTTTGTTGTTTTAGTGATTCATCGATCGATTTAAGTACAAGTGTTGAACAAAATGATCCTAATGGAATAATTGATCCAATATTAAGGACACCGTTCAATAGTGATTTGGGGGTGTCTAGTAACAGGTCCAGTATTATATCCCAGGTAATTCTAATTAAATATCAATAATAATTTGTGTAATTGATTTTATTTTAATTTAGGAAGAACAACCACAATCACCCGATTCCGGAACGCCAAATGCCTTTCCTAAAACTCTCTAACCTTATTAGGGTAAATTAATAATAATGTTATAGGTCTCTGTTTTTATTTGTTTGTTGAATCGATGATTTTGTTGATTTTTTAGAAATATCGCTGAATACTAGCAGATTTCAGGATTTTACCAGGTCCTTCATTATCATCAAGTTGTAATCCGATAATTAACATTAAGGGCTTCAACAACAGAAAGGACACCCGATTATAGTCACTTCAACTTGACAGTTTTATTCAATTGTAATCCTTAATTAAACTGCCACTAATTCTAATATTTGAGTAGTAGAATGTTTCTAATTCGGTACATTTACAAGAAAAACTGCTAATTTTCGATCTACCATCAAAAACACTGTTTGATAGGTTAATTTACTCTTTTGTGGCAATATAAAAGCCTAAGATTGTTAGCTGTTATAATTACGAGCCTGCAATTAACTAACAAAGAACATTCACGTTAGAAAAAGTATAAAAGTCGAAATCTCTAGAGACCAACAACAACAAAAGTATCGCTTCGTGCTTTAAGGCGCAATTTCCATCAACATACAAATTGGAATTTTAAAAAATGAACATTAAAGACTGAAACTTTGAACATTTCATACCAAGATTTTATATCGAATTGGCGTGTTTTAAGAGTTAAAAACCGAGAATTTCCAGTAGGAATCATTGCAATAAAAGACTGAAAATGGATTTTAACCAACTGAAATCTGCAAATATTCAGCGATATTTATCGATGGATCTTTGAACTTGATGTCACAATTTTTGGTTGTCTTGGAATCGAATCTGCTTAACAATCCGACCTTTATTTCGAATAATTATTGATAATAATAAGCCTTGTATTTGTGTGTAGGCCTATTTCATTTTGTCCGACTATTGTTAAACATATTTGAATATAATTCTTGTTATACTACATAATAAGTACTTTGTTGAAATAATAATAATAATGAAGAAATAGCTTCGACTATTGTTGCCAACAAAACGAAAATTTTGACGATTTTCCCATAATTGTCTCGTTTTTATTCCTTACAAAACTATAATCGAGGCATGATTTCTATTGAAATTTTAATAAAATCCTTTTTACGTATCAATAACAATTTACTTGTCTTTCCCAGGCAAATTTACTATAAATTGAGTCGATCATCTAGGAAAGTATATTTGCAATGTTTTTGCTTGTTTCTATCAGAAATTGAGGAATAAAAGGAGATAGTGAAACTCACGAAATTCTATTGTACAATATTGTTCAGTAATAAAATATCCGTGTTTATTTTAGTTTTCTTAAATACCCCCGGATAATTTGAAAAAAACCACCCTATTGGGTTGGACAGGAAGAGGCGTCTTGAATTATCGCAAAGTCATCAGATAAACATTATCTGAAGTGAATTTATAGCTTGAATGATTTTGCTAAAATTTGGGTTATCGGTTGGAAAATCTCAACTTATAATTTGATTAAAACCTAATCTACCCTACATATTGGGGTTTTATTGCGTAGGGTCCAATAAGTAAACATTTTCATCTTTACAAAAGTTTAGAAGTGTAACAATATTTACATAGCGAATAAAATAGGCGCCATTATAGAACCGGAATTAACTAGCGTCATACTATTTGATAAAATTTAAAAAAGGCGATAGGTAAATTAAATTTTGATAGAACTAGTAAACTGTTATTAATACAAACATATAAAGAAATCATGAATGGATAGTAAAATAGAAATAAGCGAACATTACGAATTTTTCAATCTAGATCGAAGTGTTTCTAGCGCTTTTTTCAAATGCATCGTACACAAATCTAGCGGAGTCTGTCCATCGCGATTCTTCAAATCTAAATCGCCCCCATGCTGGACCAATAATTTCGCCACATCCTGCCGATCCTCCTCGCAAGCCAAATGCAACGGGGATGATCCGTAAATATCACAAACATTAATTTTCACCTGTTTCTCCAACAGGAAACGAACGATTTCTAGATTGCCTTTAGAGGCGGCACGGTGCAGGGGTGTCGCTCCACGTTTATCGCTTATATTGATATCGGCGTTGTTCTCGATCAATTTCATGCAAATCTACAAAGAATCTTGATTAGTATCATTGAAAATTGGAATTTTCCGCGAACCTCGAGCCAGTTTTTCGACGCGGCGTACTGTAAAGCCGAATGGCCCTCGCACGATTGGTGATTAATATTCGCCCCTTTCTTCAATAGCAATTGGACAATTTCTAAATGGCCAGCGGAACTGGCTAAAATCAACGGAGTTGTGTTCGTATCGTCGGTTGGATCGATCGGCGTGTTCAATTCGATCAAATGAGAGGCCAATTTGTAGTTACCACCGACAGATACCCAATGAATCAACATACGATTATTCTGCAAAATTCATTATTGTTAATTATTGTGCAATTGTTTATTTAAATATCAAATTTGATAATTTTGAAAATCATACCTCGTCAAGTTTCGCTAATAAATTCGGATTCTCCTCTAATTTCGTACGGACAGTCTCAAAATCGCCCTTATAAGCCGATTCAAATAAAGTACCAGGACGTGCCATTTTTTTCTTTTAAACGTTCAATAATAAATAAGAAAATCGAATGATTTTTAATTTCTTGGTTAGAGACTTATATACCAACGGTATTTCGTTGTATATGAACTACTAGTGTTGAAAATCGTTGAAAATTCAAATAAACAAATCGTAAAAATTCAAAAAATTGTTAAATCTCATCCGACTTGTACCTTGTTGTTTAAATTTAAGGTTTTATCAATATTTCTTATCATTTCATTGAAAATGTATTAGCGGAATTTGACCTACTGTGGCCGAACTTGAACTACCAGAATAATAAATATAATTATGATCCGAAAATTAATAAATATTGAATTGATTGAATAAAATTGAATATTTATAAATTTCTAGTAAAATAAATCTTATAAATTTCGCAAATTTCCATAACAATTTGGTAGTTCTAGAATAGATTACCTCTGACACGGTTGCCAAATTTAATATTGTTAATTTTGCGAATTTTAAAATTTTCCAAACTAAATAAAAATAAATATACTCTTGCTAGTATTTAGACTTTTATGTATCTTTTAATTCAAATAATATATGATAGATATATGAGCGAATTATTAATTGTTAATTTGAGTCTAACGGATTGTTTTTAATCTGACAACAGTGTTCAAACATCATCGTTGAAATTTGAATTTAAGTGTTAATTATAGCTCACTTAATAAAAATATTTCAAATCAATTTAAATATTAAAATATTTGTCAATATTATACTTTTTTTATTCAATTTATCAATTTTATTAATTCCAGTATAATTTCTAAATAATTTTGTTGAAATTTACAGTGGTCTGTGGTGTTTTTGTTAATAATTGTTAGATGGCGCTTCAGTTGAGAAGCGCGCATGATTTGAATCTATGGTAGGCTGCATTGGAGGCGATGGAATTTACAGCGCATGTCCTTTTCTGTAAATCCACAGGTTGTTTTTTCTTGTAAATTCAATGTCTTCAGCCTCGTTCGATAGAACGGTTGTGTATAAACAAAACAGTGCCAAAAAAAAATAAAAAATTAACGTATCCATGTTCCTTGATCGACTCATATTATCAGTGTTATCAATTATTGAATCGTTTTAACTGTACACACGATAAAAACTAAGTGTTCTGTGTATTATTTAAATGGTAAACGTTCGATTTTAATTGTTTTATTGAGAAAAAGTTGGAGAAACACCAGTAAAAATGGGGGTTGGTTTGCCTCCGTTAGAATTCACCGAATGTATGATAGACAGTCCGTATTTCCGTGAGAATCTTCATAAACACGAACGTGAATTGGAGAAGACCAATCAACAGATCAAGAGAATCATCAAGGAAGTCAAGGACGTTCTTAATACAGCTAAACGTGAGTACATTCGAACTGGATGTAAACAAATCTAAATTAAGGAAAAAGTGGGCCTTTTAAATCAATTTGAGACCACCCTATCGATGACAATTACAACCCCGCCTTTGCGATAGATCAGATCGAACAGATGTTGAATTTTTTATTGTAGTTTTAGACCATTTCACTCTCTTGAGGATAATTTCTACGATTATCTTATCAATCACTACACAATTTAATATTTATCTGTAATTTATCAGAGTTATTTGGTCATGATAAACTGCCATAATGTATCAAAGTCACCCCTTCGATTATTGAACTTGATCGTCCTATCATTGTAATCACCCCTTCTTAAGACCCGAATATTCTCAAAGAAAAACAAATTTAAATGGATTTTCTTGTAGATTTTCGTGTTATCGGGGAAGTTTTCACAATAATTGGATTTGTAGTAAAGTAGTCAATCCGTTTAAACGGACACCGGGGGTGTAATTTTAGAAAATTGGCTATTTATTGCCCTAATTATCGCGTGTACTTTTGTTGTGACACGATATATAAAATCGAATAGATTCGATTACAAATCGAGTTTCTGATGAAACACTAGCCGATGGAGCTTGTGGTTGAAATTCTATTTTAAACCACATTTCCAATTATTTTTATCGGTAGATGTCGATAATCAAATTCTGTTGTAATTGTATGGATTGAATTATTAATTAAAATAATTAAACAATGCTGTTTATGTTTAATTAAATACAATTGTTGTGTTGTTTAAAAGAATAAAAGTGAATTAAGGACTTAGATTGCAATTTCCCTCGGAAGACAATAACGTTAATTTAATTCTCAATAAATAAATTGATTGTTTTACGATTCTTTAACAAATAAATTTATCAAAATACACGAATTTTGCAATATTGACGCGCCGTTATCACTAAGCCACAATTGATAACAGTTTTTTTTAGAATACAATCAGATTTTTCCGATTGCAACACGGATGGGTTTGGGGTGATTCACAAAATTCAAATTTCTTATCACCAACCGTGCACTTTCTTTCTGTTTTATTATATCCGGTTATTTATCGTAGCATATAGATGATATTTGATGGGGATTAAATTTCGATTCGTAAAGGGAGACTTAATCCCTCCAGTATTCTAACAGAAATGGCCTTTATCACGCTATTATGGATCGAAATTTTCGATTAACATTGATATTTATGTAGATTTATCTACCGTTTTGGCGATTAGAACTACAAACACCAAATATTGGGGCAATTTTCCAACGTTTCCGATTATTCGAGTTTCTTTACTATCCGTAGTGTTTTTAGTTCTGATTGCCTGTTGTGTATATTGATGAGTATTTCGAATAATTAACGAAATCTTTGATTATTTTCGGTTGAATTCAACCCAATTTTGTAGGTTTTTAGCTGAATTCTGAATTTTCAACGTTTTTGTGAAAATACCAATTCCAAAGAGCTTTGGGCGGGAAATTCCGCCTTCAAGTTTGTTAAATTGCTTTTGTAATACTCGAAAAAGGCGTCACTTTTCTAATTTAGTTTTCGAACGACTATTTTCAATCAATCTAGGTTTTCACCGTCGTATGAACATTTTCATTTTCTTTTTAAAACACTTTTGTTTTGATCCATAAATGGAATGTTGTTCATTATCTATTCTGTTGTATTTATCTACAATATGTACATTCCAAGGTCTTCAATTATTATTAATAATAATAACAATAATAACAAAAAACCTCGGTTAATTATAAATAAATCTATTTGAAAATGGATTTTCTGTTGTTTTGCTATGATTATTATTAGTTCTTGTATGTTTTCAAAAAAGAATGCAACCGTGTGTTTATACTATACGTGTTTTGAACTGGAAATCAAGCCTGAACTAAATTCTAAAACAGATTAGACACGATTGGACTATGGAACTATAATTATTTTTGTGTAAGTCTCAATCATGGTGTGTTGTTGTACTCTATAGCTAATTATTATTGATGAATTTTAAATCAATTGTCTTCAATTTTTGTTGTTGATATCGTATAGGCAAATCAGCCTTGATTTTTTTCTATAAATGGGCAAGAAATCAATTGAAATGCACCGACTTTGTTTCGTTCAATTAGAAATTTTACGTGTAAACTATGAATCATTTACCAACAGTTTTCGCCGTGTTTGATTGTATTTTTATTTGGTTCGTAAAAGAGAAATTTCGGTAGCACGGATTTTTTCTCCAATGTGGATAAATCAGCGTGAAATTGGGATACAACTTGACAACACAACAATAAAAAGAGAATTCGTGAATTTTTAGGACGTAAAATTGTGGTTTTTCTTCTATTACCAGCGACGAGAAAAATAAATCAATTACCGATAATTGAATCTAAATAGTAATAATAGACTGCGGATATTTCCTGTACACGTGTGGAAGTGTTACAGGAAATGGGTGATTGAGGGGGTAGACGAATTAATTTGCTAGTAAATCGAATTATCGACAATTGTACGTTTGATAAGTTGGCAAATATCAGGTTGAAAAGGTCGCATCTATGTACTTAATAAACAATCAGTTAACTTTGATTTTATATGGAAATCAATTTGCAATAGAGCAGCAAAAATTCTAATGGATTTCTGTTGAAAATGACATTCAAAATATGATAAATTTCAAAAATTTGGAAGCTTTGTAGATTCAAATGAGCCTTTAATTCCGTCAATTAAGTGCTAATTTTTTGATTTTGAGACTGACAGGCGATTTTCAACTTGCTCATGTTCGGCTGTAGAAAGCTTCACTAGCTAATTTTGGACTTTACGAATAGATTTTGAGATATTTTCTTTCTAAATTACCAATTTTTGTCCCTAAGTAGATTGTTGACAAGAATTCTTTCAAATATAGGTGTTTTGAAAATGAGCTTTTAGACATCATCAAATTTGAAAATGGGACTAAGGCGATCTTTGCGGTCAAAATTTTAAAATATTTCCCTATAAAAAGATGTTAAATTCATGAAAAATAAGGTATTTCTATTCCTAAAACACAATTTACTATTAAAATCGATACGAATTCAATTTGAAATGCACTAGTACTGATTCTGCTATATTTCCACTAAAAATTCAAATACAAAATCAAAAAAATGATAATTTTCATAAAGTTCCAAGTTTTGTACATACATAGATTGAAATGAGTTGTAAATTCGAAATTAACTAAGAATCGTTGGATTTTGAGTCAGATTTTTTAATATTTGAGGGTAAAAATGGGAGAATTTAGACGTGAATTTCGAGTTGATTTTGGAGTTTGTCTAGATTTTCCTTCTAAAATATCAATTTTTGTGCCTAAATCTTTCAAAAGAATGTTTTTTGTTGATTTTTGAGAAGAATTTTACATGAATTCAGTTTGCAATAGAGCACCAATTCTGGTACATTTCTACTGAAAATAACAATACGAATTCAGAACAGGATAATTTTTCAAAAATTTGGAATTATTATAGATTAATTTGAACCTTTAATTCTATAAACTAATTGATATTTTTTTGATTTCTGGTAAAGGCGTTTTTGAGCTGATTTTGGCCTTTTCGCCTAGATTTTTAAGTATTTCCATCTTAAAAATCATCAATTTTTGTACCTAAGCCTTTAAAAAGAAATATTCTTTTGTCCATTTTTGAAAATTCCTTTTAAATCTAGACTTTTATATTTTTTGAAAAAAAGCCTTTAGACACGGTCAATTTTGAAAATGAGACTGAAACTCATTTTTGGCCAAGATTTACAGTTATTTCGCTATAAAAAGATCGAATCCATCAAAAAATTGTAACAAAAACCTCATAATCAAATAGATTTGATACTTTTTTTACTTTCACAAAAGCGAATATTTCTTTTCAACTAACGAGATAATGGACCGTTCGTTCTTATAATTGTTTCTTTTGTCAACTACTATTGTTTGGATAATTTTTGGATGTTCTCTATGAAAAGAATAAAAATATTGCGTGCGGACTGTAGTTGAAACGGTCTCATTACCACTTGAAACTCGAGACATAACTGTTTCTTTCAAAAATTTAATCACATACAAGAAATCAAGAAAACTATAAAAAATGGGTTTAAAATTTTGTTGAGAAACTAGAAAATGGAATAAAAACGTTTGTAGAATATAAACATTAGATAAAATATACCGGAAATTGGGCTTGTCGGCATGTCAAATCCAACAATAGAGAACGATTCAATGGCATTGCAATTGTTAATCGGTCAAGCGTTCTAGTTTAGATGCAATTTCGGTACATTTAATTTACAAAAATTCAAATTTCGAGTCTAGATGACACAGCTTTGTTATTCAAGACCGATTCTTTATGTTGTGTCTTTTGAAGAGATCATAATCGTAGCTCATTGAACGTGATATACCAAGTACAGACAAGATTTACTTGACTAAATAGAAAGATTAGAAGAAGGCACTATGACACTTTAAAATCCTATAGAAAAAGCGTCATGTTGGCGTATTTGGATGGTTTTCTATCAAAATTTTTCTAGCCTTGACTGTGTCCGGAAAATTTCATTAATAAGCAAAAAATCATCCCATCATTATTACTATAAATATCTATCATTATATTGTTGTTATAGCGTAATAATGTTAGGTCACGGTTAAAAAGTAACGAATTATAAATTGAGAGTTGTTGTTTTTGTTGTGGATAAGGAAGGTGGGTATGGCTACAGTTATATTATGGCCCACTTTTTCTACATTAACGATGAAGATAATAGAAATGTGGGAAATTCAACGTCACTCTATTGTTCAATAAATAAAACAAATATACTTTCAATAAATTTAAATTTAATTATTTGCTTTTTATTATAATTCGATACAAACTCGATGATTGTAACATTAGTAGATTGGAAAACAAATAGTATACACTCTATAAAACATCCCATTATAGTGTCGAATTTCCTGTACATTTACTCTGCGATCACCACAAATAAATAGAGGGAACAGATACAAATTGAGTTTCAATGGTGATAACATTTCTTTAAATAAAACAATAACCACCAGAATAATCCAAAAATTCGAGTAAAATTAATCAAATTTCAAATATAGGATTAGATTAACAACATCCGGGGAGTTTTATTAGCAACCCATTTTAAAGGGCGCTCAATTTAAAATTCTCAATCCCTGTTGGTCGAATTAGATTTTAAATTGCGCGCTCGTCCAAAATTGAGTTGGTATAACTAAATTCGCTAAATTTCTAACCTTCCAAATTGGTGTGCTAATTGTGCTTGAAGAATTTGTGAATTATTTGTTCAGTAAGCTTCTTTTTTGATTGAAAATATTTAAATATTAGAAAATTTGCACAGTAAGTCAAAATTGAAGTTTTGAGGATAGAAATTGTTCATTTGAAATTGAAAAAAAAATCGCCTGAATCAGACTGGACAGGTGGTGTGTCCAGACGAATATCAATGCAAGTTTCTGGTCCAGATGTGCTATTTCTCCACACTTTGTATATTTACGAACAATTCTAATAAAAATGTTAGAAATCGTAAAAATTATGGTCCGTTAATGAAATGTTTAAATTACGTAGGGATTTTTATATTCGATTTGGAAGACGATTAGACCGAGATTTATCGAGAATTTTTATGGAAAAAAATCATAAACTTGTTTATTCGTTTTTAATTTAGAAAAATCGCCACTTTCCAAATTTAAACAGGCTCGTGTGCGTCTTTACCGTTTCGCTAATTCGATCAGTTCCAGGAACTTTGGTTCATTTAATTTATTGGCGTTTTTAATCCGTAGTTGAAGGGTATTAAATATAAACAAAATGCGGATTGTTTTGTCAGAAAAAAGACCTTCACAAGTGGATTTTGGTGCCAGATTTGCAGGTTTAGAGAGCTCAGAGTTCCAATTTGGTGATAGTTGAAGGAAAAGGTCGAGAATTTTACGAAGCCCCAAAATTGGTTTTAAATTCTAAATTGCGAAATTATTGAATGTCACTTTGTTTTCTTGATTCAAATAGATGACTCACAACTAAACCAAATACATAAAAAACTCGTTTCTCTAGAATAGTTCCGCAAAAATTGACAATAACCGCTTGATTGCACATTATAATAAATAATAAACAAACAAATAAAAAGTAGGACAAATAATTTTTCCTATGGATTTTTGCAAAAACAACAGAATAATTTAGTGGAAAAGTCGATATCTTATCACTCATTTAAAAAATTCAACAAATTCGCCTTGAAATTAAACACCAATTTACCCTATCTGCTTGGATTCTTTCGAACACAACAATCCCTTTGATTTTCATTAAAAACCAGCGAAATTTCTTGTAATTTAATTGATTAAAATAGTCTCCAGTAGAAATTAACATTTTAAAATAATTGGATTTGTACGGATGTGCTTCTTTACGAAATTTGCCGATAATTTATGGGGCGTAAAAATGGATAAAGTAATCCAATAAACGATTATTGTAGAGGATTCTCGTTTAAATAATTGCTGAATCGACCTTGTTATGACCGCAATATCCTTTACATTGTAATTTAATGTCCATTGAAGTTCTAGTTACATTTTACTTTTATTTTGTAATTGTTAATTTACTCAAAATTTCTCCAATATTCGTAATTTTCCCAATAATTGTCCACTACAAGACAATAAAGTCGTAACTTTAAGTAAATTTGCAGTTGTTTCACAATCACGAATTAACATTTTCTCACGTTATCTTCAATTCATAATTGTTTCTAATTAATTTTTGATTTACTCAAATCGTACAACTTTACCTTGAATTATAAAGTAACAGGTTGCACACTCTAAATTTCAATTGAACGAAGGCTAAAATTTGAATCATCCGCCCTGGTCCTGTTAGAATCTAGGATTACTGTGCCGGAAAACGAGTGTTTCCAAACTAAACTACTCACATTAGGCATATGAGGAATTAAATGCATGATGCATGCATTTAATTGATAATAGTCGACCATCATTCTAGAAAATTAGCTAGTGCGTGGTTGGCAACATTCAAATTAAAAAAAATCAACATCGCTTAATAAGGAAATGTGATTTAGAATTGGTACAAATCTTCTTAAAGGTCACCCGAATTAAATCGCCCATTTCCATGACATGCTTTTTAACTTTATCAAACACTATAATCCGGTTAAAACTATATGTAGAGTATCGAATTGTAGACGTGTCCTAGGGAGAGCTACATAGGGATTCGTTCTGAAAACACTACAGATCGGTAGCATTCATCCTATGTAACGTTATCGATCCTCGTCGGGATGGTCGTTGACCTTTTTCGTTGTCCTGTTGATATGCTCGATTGTATTTTTGCTAATTTGTTCTTTGATTGTTACAGAATTGAGCAACACCCAACGGTCATTTGCGAACTGTTTACAAAGCTTCACTTTTGAATGTATCGGTGGTACACAAACTGATGATGAACAAGTCATTTGTAAATCATTAAGTGAATTTGGTAAATTGATAAATTCAATTGAAGATGAACGAGATCGAATGGTAAGTAGATTTTTTCTAATACATTGGTTTCTAGCTTTCTATCAGTTAGAATTGTGATTTTTTAAGTCGATGTGAAAGCAGTGACTTTATTCCACAGATAATTAAATAAATAAATTAATATGTTTCGGACGTTTTATGAATATTAAAAACTATAAAACCAATAAGGAAACTTAATATCTACTTTGATTTCCATGAAAACTACTGGAAAGTTATAAGGAAAGTTTACAACATTTTTCAACACTAATGTCTGTTCAAAAAGCCACAAAAACTATAAAATTAGTTAACTTTACGTTCATCTTTTCATATCTTATCATTAAATGAGATTGTAAGGATTCAGTTCCACTCTTACGCTTCCCTCAATTGATTTAATCGAGGCTGAATAAACTCGAGAAATCGAGAAATTCATCCAATAATAGCCAGTTGGAGGGTTAAATTGGTGGTATTCTGGACGATTTTCTACCTATATCTGCATATTTATTAAGTCAATTTAAATTCACTCATGGTGTAATGTAGCACCCCCATTTGCAGCATATAAAATGTCAAATTATCAGTAAATTGAGGCTTAAAATGCTTAAAAATTGAAGATTTTAATGGACTTCAACATCAATGGTAGATTTTTAATTGCAAACAAGCGAACGTAACAGGTGTGCAAACTTCAAGCCTTAGGATGTACATCGACCCACGCACTTTCGACCGGTTCTAGCTGCTCTTTTCCATTCGAATGACTCAACGATAGAAGTATCATAGAAGATGTCCAAAAAAGCTTCAAGCTGAAATTTTGAAGATAAATAATTAGAACATCTTTTATTAGGGTTGATTATAATCTACCCTTGTCCATAAATTTGTGGAATTTAAACAGAATAAAATTTTACCGTTTAAGTTTTACGATTATAAATTCACCACCATCTAATCATGGCTTAATAACGTAATGAATGTTGGATTAAAACTTTACACTATGGTTCAAGATTTAAGCAAACTTTTTGACTTTGATGTAGACGTGGAAGCTTCGAAACCCATTTAAAGTTGATTATGAATTAATAGACTTTTGTGATAATAAAGAATGTTGGAAAAATTAACTGGAAAAGGTCGGACTAGAAGTCGTTAGGAAAGGGATATTTGATCGACGATTCCTCCGTTGTTTTGAGACTTGGAACAATGTGTCGGTGGTCGTTAGAAAGGGCATTTTTAGGTGCATAATTTGGACATATTTATTTTGGAAAATTCTGAGGAAATTTGGAATTGCGGAGGAAATTGTTTTCTCCTACAACTTAACCAAGCATATTTATTTTTCAATAATTCAGACTGTTTTGTGTTAGAAAACTGGATTTTTTTCCGAATATGCAAATTTTTCCGATAGAACTATTAATTTTCCGGAAAATCGATAAAGAGAGCCCTTTAATTTATTTCTGATTACTCTAATTTGTTCTTTTTGATGTTAAAAATATATTGATTGATAATTTAGTGTTATTATTAAATTACATCGAGTGAAATAGTATGGATTTGAAATGATAATATAGAAGAAATAATGATATAAAGGCGGTTAAATTATGAACATTCCAACACGCATGATAGAAGAACGATTCGAAGATTATCCGTCATTTACTAGAAATCTAATCGCGTCTAATATTTATGATGATTATTGACAATGATAATGATAATCTTCATAGTTTTGATGATAATGATGATGAAGGAAAGGAGGAAATTGTACGATACTAACAACAAATGAATCTACCAATATCGAAACGTTTTATAAAATGATCATAATTTTTAATATTCCACCTTTACCCATCATTATCGTTGCATAAGATTATTGATGATATCGTGGCAATTTAAAGGTTAATCACCAATATCTCGTAAAATGATATTTTCCGTATTTATAACTACGTACAGATCGATTCTTCGATTCAATGCTTCACACTTGACTTATTTATTTCATCAGAATTAACCGTTAAATAAAATAAAATCAAATTTAGAAAAAGACAAATAAAACTTGTCTTAGGTTATAGTAAAATTTTAGGTCATATTGGGGCAACGGTCATTAACATTTTACCATTAAAAATAGATCTAAAAGTGTCTAAACAAAGGTATTATTTGGAATCTTCAACAAGAATAACAAGGAGATTGTTTAAAATTGTGTGCAAGCTAAACAAAAGTCGTCAAAAGAAACTTTGATAGGTGTCCAAAAAGTTGATGGAATTGATGTCGGAATAAATCGATTGAAAAGCATAGAAATTAAGTTAACAACACACTATTTTGATGATTGTTTACAATAATTGAACAACCTACCTGTTGTTATTTTTGTAATTTACATTATAGGTGGAAATACTGGCATTTCAAAGTGACCGCCCGATTGTAACAATTGTAGGTGTTGAAATTAATATCGTTTTTTTTTTAAATAATTCTCAATCAAACCAAAAAGGGAGAATTTAGAGAAAGTTGATGATGACGAATCTATTGGTGTAAAATTCAGATTTCCTTCTTTTCTTACTATATCTTCATTGAAATTATCTCAAATAGCACATATTCTTTTTACAGTTACTTAAAGGTGACTAGTTCTAGGTCACAGCTGTATGATAATTGGTATACTGTCATTGCATTCGGTTATAGTCTGTTCACTTTTAAAAATGTACGAATATTCCTGGTTTTTTATTTGAAAATTGCCCCAATTATTTTTTATTACAACTCTAAATCTAATGGATTATTACAGTTTTAAAGTCCAATAAAATAATGCATTAATTAGTTGTACAACTGTGAAAATCACGTAAATGTACTAGATGTAAACCGTTTCAACGTCACGTTTTGTACAAGTCACTTACAATTAGTCATACATGCAAATGTAATGAGTTTATAGTACGTATGTACCTGCATATTTAAGCGCATCGTCCATTCAAATTAACAAGGAAGCCCCAAGTGTCCCTCTTTGATTATGAGCTTGTCCGAATTGTTGAAATTTGAAGCGCAAGCACAAGTGTCTCCGTTTTTTGATAACTGGCAAATTGTTAAAATTCGAAACGTGAGGTTATAAATAAAAGTTTAGGCGAATAACCGTTTTTATTATCGCCTTTTTTCAGTTGAAGAAAACGGTTAAATTCGTTAATAATGTGCTAAATGTTCACGTCAACTAGAACATAATTCTGTAGGTTGGAATTTTCGAATATTGTGTCTCTTCTATTTCAACACTTGTAATTATTTGAATTCGAGTCGGTGATTTAAATTCCAACAAATCGAATTATTTCTCAACTAGTCTATTATTTTGAACGCAACTAATCGAACGTCTCAATTAAAGTTTTATTTTAATAAAGTAAAGAATTTAAATTAACGGTTATTTGAGGAAAATCTTATATGGAATGTAGAGTAATGCAAGTTTTTATTCGAAATCCCTGCTAAATAAAAATATTAAAAAATAACAGACTATATAAAAGTTGTTCTACTCAAAGAGCTTTTCCACTAGTCCTCTATTTAATATACGAATGCTGTTTTTAGAAATCTCACGAAAAACGACCAGCATATCGAATATATTTAACTGTAAAGCTGAACTTTAGAGTGTTTTTTTAATTACAACTCGAATAAAGTTCGAAAACCAACCACGTACACTCATTTATTAGAATTTCAACAACTACAACAAAAAAATGATTTCAAACAAGTGGAATATTGTAAATATGAGCTTTTCCAACCGTACTAAAATTGATCGAGCTTTCCCAATTAAAATGCGTGTTACTATAGCAACTTGCTAAATTTTTTAGCGTGCAAAACGATTTAATAAATTACAACAAAATATTTCGCCTATTTATGATAAATTTACAATAAAATACGCGTTGAAAAAGCGTGGGTAGTAACAATAGAACTCTAATTTAGTTGTATACAAAACCAGATTTAACTTGGCCTAATAAACACTCTAGCCTTATCGTTAGATAGTAGAAGTGATAAAATGATAATTGTAGAAAATTGCCGGTCGAAAAGTTTGCTTGCATTATAAAATAAGTGGGTCAAGTCGATTTGGGTTTATTATAATATGTAGGTTGAGCTTCAATTGTAATCTTCAATTTCCTTGCCGTTAACGTAGATTATTGCATTGCGTTGCAGTTACTATTATAAATTTTTTTAATTATCCAATTTTTGGTACATTTAATACAATTAATCTAGCAATTTTTCTAGAAACTTTCACAATATTAAATTGGACAACCTTCTAGTGTCATTTTAAAATTTTATAATTTTGACAAAATTTAAATAATTTATAAATTTAAAGGCAATCCTATCAAAAAATGATTAATTTCGTTTAAGATCAAAAATTGCGTTAATAGAAGTGTTAAGTAACTGTTTTTTTTATTAAAACGGATTTCCATCTCCTACACTGTAAAATTAATGAAATTTGCTCTTAGTCACTCTTACTTTTAAAGGAATCGGTGTTAATCAAATTTTCGATTTGAAGACGCTTTAATGGAATTTAATTGAAGACAAATCTTATTATGCAGTCATATCTCGGGGTATTGGGGCTAAAAATGGGAAAATTGAAGGGAATATAACGATAGAATGAAATGATCACAGCTCGGAATTGTTAATTGTTAATTTCATATACCGCCCCCAACTTGGCTCGGCTAGCAACTATCGATAAATAATTGTTGTAATTATTGTCTACGATCACTTTACATGAATCCGAACACACTTCTAACAAGCTTATGAACAATAAAATAGCCTTAACATTTGGATTTAGTTAATTTGAAAGTAAAAGGTCGTCGAATCTTTATTTATTTATGTATTTAGTGATAATTATTTTCCATTGTTTTAATTTCTATTTGTATTTGAGGTTTTTTCTTTATAAAGGAAAGGAAAAGGAACAAATTACAAAACGTTCAATGACACCAACAACTTTCGGTCAGCGATTTGTGCAATTAGAAAGATTTTAAAAGAAAAATCGGTCAATTATAATGACAGACAAGTTGGATGACTTTCGCTTTTTTTTCTCAACAAACTTACACTGAAGTGAAAATTTCCCCTGAATTCTCTAAACAATTCGATGAGAAAGATGTTAGAATTAAACAAAAGATTATTTGAATTTGTAATTCACTTCTGTAGACAATCACAAATGATTTAATCGTCGGAAAATTTGGGGCTGTTGAGACTCTTCAAGTGGTCGATTCAAAAATAGTGGATGGAAATTTCAACTGTAGGCGGTACAATATCCGCCTGTTCATTAATCTCCCGTTTTAAATTGAGTATTGTTGTAAATTTATACGTCTGAATATTGTTTAATATAGTTTGTGATGCGGCTAACATCTGTATATACATGCTCACATTATTCGAACGAACGAAAATAGAATTGCTTTTTATTGCATTGTATAGTAGTCGAGAGAAACTGAAAGGTCTGTGCACTTGCTTTTATATTAAAAAGACCAGAAATAGAAATAGAAACGGACATGAAACCGGAAGATTTTCTTTTCCAACGACGTGAAAAATTGCATTTTTGTCAAATTTCCAGTAGATTTATTCGTTGGGCAATTCAACCGGTTCTAATCAATTTTTAGTGGACTTTGTAGTTTATTAAACTGGAATAAAACTTACTAGTCGGCTTAAATATTCAACAAAAATTACCACATATTCAGTGTTAATCGTTTTGGAAGCAATTAGATTTGTACACTTGATAATTTCGAACACTATTGTAGTTGGTCGCGTTAATTCTCTCCAATATTTCACTCGAATTTCATCGATTATTGTTTATTGTTGTTCCCGTTATGATGATGTATATTGAATATTTTATTTATTTATTTTCTTAAACGGATAAAGTAATTAGGCCGAAATATTTGGGTTAAAAACATCGTGGTTTGCGCTTAGTTATTCGTTATACTCATTTTAAATATTGAAAACTGGCTCAATTTGGGAATCGGTTTAACATAATCAACTGTACTAACAAATAAAAATCGAGTTTATTTCAAATAAAATGTTCTTCAAAAAGTATACAAAAGCCAATAATTTGACCCAAAAGCAACCTAAAACCCACGAAATTACGATGGAAGAATCTTCACCGATTCTGTTATTCCCTTGAAATCAGGAGTTTCTAAATTTGCCACCCAAAAATAAAAGTCTCGCAATATATCCGTCAAAGAATTTCCTCCTTTTTTCCGTAAGTTAATTATGTTGCTTTTGATGTGTCGGGCTATTTTCTACCTTTAATAAACGTCACGCTCTAAAGAAAATCCGGTTTTTTCGAATCAACTTTAATTGGAAATTTTCCGATTTTATCGAATTGTGTTCCAGTTGGAGAATGTCTATTCGCATGTGGTGAAACCGTTGGAGGAATTCCGCAAAAAGCACATCGGTAGTGTTAAAAACGAGAAGAAGAAATTTGAAAAACAAACAGCGAAATTCTGCCAATGCCAGGAGAGATATTTGAATTTAACAACAAAAAAACAGAATTCATTACAAGAGGTTTGCTATTTTTTTTTAAATCGTTACTAACATAGTTTTTGTTGTAATAAACGAAGGAATGTCCACCATTCAAGCTGACTTCAACAGATCATTCAATAGGTCTCTCTCTCGAAGAGGGTGAATGATAATAATTGATGACGTCATTTACGTGGGTGCGTATCGATCCCACTATGACGTCATTGTGGAAAATGTGTACGCGAATGCGCGCCATTTTACCCCAGTTTTCCGTCTTATATCATATTATATGTCAGTTAGTAAACTGACATTTTGATATGGGAACACACCATCATCACCCCATTCCAACTAACTAAAGAATTATTTATTTAACTTTTATTGAGCTATTTGATAAGAATCCGTGTGTTTCCATATTTTATTATTTTTAACAATAAACAAATTTATTATTAAAATACTTATCGAAAATCTTGATGGATTATGGCAGTGTCGTGATTCGTTGATAATGGGATTGGTAACACGTACGTTGGAGTTATCGAATTTTCGACGATTTTCTCGATTTTTCATAATTTTAATTGTTGATTTTTCTGCCCAAAGGCCGACGCTTCAGTGGATATGGCAGAACGCCACTTTTACACAGCCAGTATGGAATATGTTTATCTAATACAAGAAGTACACGAACGTAAAAAGTTCGAATTTGTTGAAACCTTATTAACGTTTTTATTTGGATGGTTAACCTTCTATCATCAAGGCTATGAAGTAGCGAAAGATTTCCGACCTTATATGTTGGATTTGCAACAGAAAATACAAAAGACACGTACAAATTTTGATGATTATAGTAGTAAATTACGTAAACGTATGGCTGATGTACAAAAACAATATTTGGATGAGCCGATACGGAAGTCCAAAGGGTGCAAAGAGGGTTATTTGTTCTTATTAGAGAAAAGCAAGTATCTTCTATAAAAATTTGTTTATAATTGTGAAATTGCTATTTTAGAAGCCTTCGGTACGACTTGGACCAAACATTTTTGTAGATATGATAAAGAAACGAAAGAATTCAGTATGTTACCTTATAATCAACTAACAACAAAAACTGTAAGTTCTTTTTAATTAAAAATAAAATCAATTTTAATTGTATTAAAGTTATCGCCACCGGAACGTATGGTATTGACATCGTGTGTCCGTCGTATGTCCGATTCAATCGAGAAACGATTCTGTTTCGATATCCAATTGGACTCGAAACCGGGAGTTGTTTTTACATTCCAAGCCCTATCGGAACAAGATCGAAAAGCTTGGATGGACATAATGGACGGTAAAGAACCGGTAAATTTACAATACTTATAATCGAACAAAATAACAAATTTTTATTATTTAAAGACGTACACAACACCCGGTTTGAGTAAAATACAAAATTCCGATGAACGTTTATTGGATGATGTTGGTATACAATTTGTGAAACGTTGTATAGAAGTGTTGGAGAATCGCGGTTTAGAAGAACAAGGAATCTATCGGGTTGTCGGGGTAACTTCCAAAGTTAATAAATTATTAACGATGGGTTTAGATCGGAGGAAAAGTGATAAATTGGCAACGTTAGATGATCCACAAGAATGGGAAACGAAAACTATAACGAGTGCTTTGAAGAGTTATTTGAGGAATCTACCGGAACCTCTAATGACTTATCGATACCATAATGGGTTCATTGCAGCCGTCAGTAAGTTGATTTCTATCAATTTGAACAAAATTTAAACTATTTTGTTGTAGAAAACGAGACACGACAAATTCGTATCAATGATGTCCATACGCTCATTTATCGTCTACCGAAAACGAATTTTGAAGTCTTAAAAATGCTGATAAAACACCTATCAAAGTAGATTTCGATTATTTAATTAATAATTGATTAATTAATTTAATTGTAGTGTTGCTGCTAAATCCGATAAGAATTTGATGACAGTTAGTAATCTTGGTGTGTGTTTCGGTCCGACTCTATTGCGACCGGAAGAGGAAACGGTCGCTTCAATTATGGATTTGAAATTTTATAATATTGTTGTTGAGATATTGATCGAGAATTATGAGAAAATCTTCAATAATGAACCGGAGAAAATGATTCACGATAAACAACAGTCGCCGAGAAATTTAACAGCAGTCCAGACACCAACAACTACCCATTTATCGAATGATATTTTAACGAATTTCGATAATAACGAGCCTATCTATAGTGGGAATTCGAGAAATTATAACAATCACATTTATCGACAACCGGACTATAATTACACATGCGTTAGTAGTTTAGTTTTAAACACAAATAAACCATTAAAGTTATCGTTTTTTAACAGAATATTAAAACGTACTATGAGGAGCCTCAGACGAATATGTCGACGAGTTTGTATAACGTCCATGAATCATCACCGCCTAGCAATGGTACTTATGGTATGAGTCGTAGTGAATATTTACCGACAAATAACGGCCAATCGATTATACAACAAAGACTAATACAGCGTTTCACGCCAACTGTATCATCACAATCTGAAAGTAATATACCAAATTTACCTAGTTACAGTCCCACGTACTTCAGACCTTTCAGCCGCATTAGTAAGCAAATCGTGCTTTTATTTTTATCTACTTTCTTACTATTTTATATCGATTATTTTTATTAACAATCTAATAATTGTGTGCAAGAGGGCGTGCAATTTATAGTAACGCTTCAATTATTTGGTTGGTGTTTGGAGTACCTAATTGGGAGATCTGATTTCTAAATTCTAACTAACATGCATGATTTTGGATGGTTTGAATTGGATTTTTCCTATAATTTTCCGATTTAGTTTCAGTACCGAATAGTACGAGTAGTTCGAATGAATCGGTATCGTCAACATCGCGCGATGGTGGTAATAATTATATAGCGACACCGAAAAAAACCGAACGTTCCAATATTTATCCGTCATATCCGAAAGGCTACCGATCTCCCGGCAATATGTAAGTTTTATTATTCATAAATCTTCTATACTTTGTTTTTAAACTAGGAGGAATAATCACTAGAGCCGGGTTTACACTGGAAGAAAACATTTAGGTTAATAAAAGTGCAAAAGTGCCAACTTATTGTTGAGTTTGTGAAATTGCACCCAATTTTCAGCAAATCGGTACAGATTTAAAATGTTCATCAAAATTGGTCATTTAAAGACGTAAAATTGTAATTTTGCACTTGAAATATGAAATTTTTACCTGAAATTGGCGTAATTTTACAACCTAACAAGTGCAAATTGTCTGCTATAATGCTGCTAAATCTCTTTATTTAGACGAAGAAAGCATATTTTGGTTAATAAAATTTCAAAAATGGCAATCTATAGAGAATTTAATATGCTAAATTTTCAGAAAAATGAGAACATTTTGTAATTTTACTTGTATAAAATGAGAAATTTCTATCAAAGTCGACAAATTAATGACGTAAAATTCAATTTAGCTCTTAATTTTTACCCAAAATGGAGGTAATTTTCGATTATAAACTTATAAACCCCACCTTCGCTATCAAATTTGAGCGTAACGAGTGCAAAATTAGAGATTTTGATCAAAAACATGCTAAAATATGCTTTACTTTGACAAAAAAAGTGAATTTCGTTAATCAAAATGCCAACTTATAGAGAATTCGCGGACTGAGTTTGTGATTTTGTACACAATTTAAAGAAAAATGTAACAATGTAATTTTAGTGCTAGCAAATTCGAAATGTCTATCAAAATTGACAATTTAAGGATGTAAAAGTGCAATTTTACACTTACAATTACAATTTCTACCCAGAATTAATTATCTGATTATAAACCTATAAACCCCGGATTCGCTATCAAATTTGAGGCTAACAAGTGCAAATTATCTGCAAAAATTGGAGCTTTTGATTAAAAATACGCTAAAATGTGCTTTATTTCGACGAAAAAAACATATATAATCAATAAAAATGCAAGAATGCCAATTAATAGGGGGTTTAAGATGCTGGATTTTTAAAATTGCGCTCAATTTTCAGAAAAATGAGAAAATTTTGTGATTTATATACAGATTTAAAATACTTATCGAAATTGGTCATTCAAGTGTAATTTTGCACTTGAAATACGAAATTTTTACCTAAAATTGACGTAATTTTAGAGCCCAACAAGTGAAAATTATCTACAAAATATGCTAGAACGTCCTAAATCGCTTTATTTTTGTTTAATTTTGTTTAATAAAAATTCAAAATGCCATTCTATAGGGGTTTAATATGCAAAATTTTTAGAAAAATGAGCAAATCTTGTAATTCTACATGTACAAAATGGCAAACTAAAGACGTAATTTTGCTCTTAATTTTTACCCAAAACGGAGGTAATTTTCGATTATAAACCCCACATTCGTTGAGCCTAACGAGTGCAAAGTATCATCCAAAATTAGAAATTTTGGTCAAAAACATGCTACTTTGACCAAAAAACGCATTTGCTTAATAAAAATACCAACTTATTGAGAATTCGCAGGCTAAATTTGTGATTTTGCATAGCATTTTCAAAAAAAAAGAGAACAAATTTTGTAATTTTGTAATTTGGCAATTTAAGGACGTAAAAGTTCAATTTTACACTTACAATGCGAAATTTCAACCCAAATTTGTGATAAACCCCAAATTCGCCATCAAGTGCAAATTACCCCCCAAAAATTGAAGATTTTGTACTTTATTTTGACGAAAAAAGCACATTTGGTTAATAAAAATGCAAAAATTCCAACTTCAACATGCTGGATTTTTGAAATTGCACTCAATGTTCAGAAAAATGAGCAAATTTTATAATTATACTGGTACAAAATTTGAAATTTTTATCAAAATTGGCAATTAAAGGTGTAGAGTGCACTTTTGCACATAAAATAGTAATTTTTATCCAAAATTATGAAGTCCACATTTGCCATCAAATTAGAGCCGAACAAGTGCAAATTTCCCATTTTAGCCATAAATTTAAATATTTATGACTCGTTCCCACTTTAAATCCAATATATTTAGCCCCCTTACAAGAACTACATTTTTATAATTAACATTAAAATGTTACCAGAACAATAAAATCCGATATCATGTAGACATTATTTTTAAATAGTGTAAACTTGTCTGTAAATTAACCAATAGGAAGCGACCATTTAGACGCGCGAAATTTAAATTACTCCTCTTAGTTTCAAAATCGAGTACAATTTCTTTTAAACTAACAGTGGTCAATTTGGTTATTTTCGGGTCTTATTTACTAACATTTGCTTCAATTCAGGACTGCACAACTACGTAAAGAGCCTAATTATTTAACAACAGCTTCAGGGAGATGTAGTCCCTCTATCAATAGGGTCCGGTAAGGATTTCTATTTCGTAAATCGTTCGTCTAACTCTAAGCTTTATCATTGTTGCATTGTATCTAATCGGCTTCATTTTTATCTAATTATTTACATTAATTCGAGTTAATTAATTGAAAATTGTTTGATTGTAGACGAGTTCGGACATTGTACGCTTGTCTCGGCGAGCACGATGGTGAATTATCGTTTGAACCCAATCAAATTATAACAAACGGTATTTGTTGTAAATTAATTTTTATATGAAATTGTAATAATGAATTTGATTGTAGTGAAAAATTCGCAAGAACCAGGCTGGTTAGAGGGTACACTGAATGGTAAAACCGGCCTAATACCGGAGAATTATGTTGAAATTCTACCCTGACGACATAATAATAGTAATTCATTAACGAAACTATCAACAGCATTAAGGAATAGTGTGTGTAAAGCGTTGCATTTGAATCAATCCGATGCGCAATTATTTCACGATGATCATGTTGATAATGGTGATGGAGTTGTGGATAATTCACGTTTAAAACTACATCGACAAAGTTTAGATAGTGGTAGGAGCTTTAAACGACAAACAAGTATCGAGAGGAAGAGTTCAACGTAATTTCTCGCTAATTTTGTACAAAAATTGCATATCGTGTTTGATACAAATTGGAGGTGGTTCGTTTTTTGATGGATTTATTGAAGAAAATAGTTTTTACGTGTGTATGTACATAATTATAGTAAAATAATAGGGAGATATATTTGTAATAATTGTATTAAATTATAAAGGGTCATAGTTTTGTTTTTTTCGAAGTATTATACACGTTCTGTGATAGAAAAACAGACTGGCACCATATTAGAGAAAACGATATAATTCCATCTACCGCCATATTGAATTGATAAAATCGGCTTGTAGTGCAATTAATGGTGGTCTAATTAAATGTAATAGATGTACAATGTTTTCAGTGGTACCTTTAGTTGTGAGGGACCATTAAATTATCGCCCCCGATAACACCAATGTCTCATATCAATTGTGACTGCCTATTTTGAAAAAAACAAGAAACAAAATCCATATTGTAGTTACCGTCGAAGTGTCCATTTGTGTTTGATTTGTGGCAAAAATATAAATTTCGTTGTTTTATTTCCAATTTTATTAAATTTGTTTAGGTTTTTTTTGTGATATTCTAGTGTGTTTACCATTATTTTTACAATATATTTTATGTACAATTAATATATTGATATTTTTCTTTAATAACTGTATATTTATATGTTGTATATATTTTATTAATTTGTTAATATACAGTGTTTAGTTCATCGTAAAAGCAATAAAATTTTAACCGATCAACCCTTCAATAATCATACAAAATATCAAGTCCATTATTGATCATCTGTTGATCGATCCAATCTTTAAAATACGACAATTTCGTATAAACTCCAGGTAGGTTGAAATTACCACAACCAACCCCCCAGGAAACTATCCCGATTTGGTATAAACGCCCGTTTTCTCCCTCTACAGGACACATTAGCGGACTACCCCCATCTCCGGTACAAGTATCGTAATTATCCCCCGATAGAGCGCACAAGAAACTTTGATGTAATTGAAATTGTCGCCCTAGTTTTGTTGTTCGTAATAATTCCTGACAATCATCCCCGGTAATTGTGCGAAGTTTGATTATTTTCAAATAAGAAAAACTGCGATTCTTCTTCGTTTTCGTTATCCAAATGGCCGCTTGGCACAATTGTATCGGATTTATTGTCGATCGTGGCAAACAAACGTTACCAATACGTCGTGATAACTGCATAGGGGTTGATAACAGTAATAAAGCGATATCATTATGGAGGGTTGTTTGTTTGAAATCGGGATGCGTGATTATTTCCGATACACCCCTAACGATATTACCTGAAATCGAATAATTAATAGCGAATATTAAAATTGATCGATACTCACCGATTTTTATCGAATATAAACCGTTTTCTAACACACAATGAGCAGCCGTTAGGGCGGCTTTGTTATGGACCACACTCACGCCACATTTGTGAATTTGCGGATTTTTTGTCGAGTTTCTAAACAATAACGAGCCGGACCACAAATTTGGATAGCCGCAATTCGATTTGTCGGTCGATTCTTTATCGAAATCTTCAACCGGATTACAGCAGATTTGCGATGGATTTGGACAGGAACTCGGAAAGATCCTGAAAATCGGCGTTAATTTCCGGAAATTGGTCGAATTATAAAACTACCTGACGTCCAATAAGCCGGCGCCGTAATTCGGTTCGCATTGTTCCGGCGATACACAAATACATTTCGTTTGATTTGATACAATTGCGAAATTTAGAAATAGAATTAAATTGAGAACGTGCACAATTCGAGACATTTTTCGTTGAAATCACAAGAATTCTAATCTGTATTCGTAGATAGAGATAATTGATAAAAATGCGAGTTGAATTTCTAGAAATCGCCTTATTTCTTGTAAATCTAACAAATTGTCAACGGTTCCAAACGGATGATTTCCAGTATTGCGTCTGTGTGCCCTTTTGGCAATGCAACGAGGACAATAACGGCTTCAACATCGACGGGACCGATTTAGTCGACATTAGGTACGATTACAACCCCATCAACCCCAAATTAATTGTGGATTTTCCAGGATTTTCAACGATTTGACCGAAGATCTACCGATCTGTAAGGACTTCGATGTGTGTTGCCGTATCCAATGTGGTAAACGAGGCGGTGGTGATCCGCTGCCGTCCCGGATAATCGGCGGAAAACAGGCGAAATTCGCTGAATTCCCTTGGATGTTAGCGGTGATTTATCGCAATAATTACCATTGTGGTGCCTCGTTGATACACCCGAAAGTCGCCCTGACTGCCGCCCATTGCGCTACCGATTCCGGAGTTTATACAGTCCGGGCTGGGGAATGGGATTGGGCGAATTCGAACGAACCAATCGAACATCAAGATCGTATCGTTGAGAAGGTATTGCTTGATATTTTTACAAATTATTCAAATTATTAACGATTTTTTTTAGATAATCGTCCATTCTTTATATCAACCGGCTTCGTTGAAGAACGATATTGCTTTGTTAATCTTGAAAACTCCGTTTGAATTAGATGAAAATGTCGGAATTGTGTGTTTACCTCCATCTAACATCCAATACGAGGGTGCTCAATGTATCGCTACCGGTTGGGGGCGAAATTCGCCAAAAACCGAGCCAAATAGACAAACGATATTGAAGAAAATCGATCTACCGATTGTGCCGCGTTCAAAATGTTTGAAAGCTCTACAGGAGGCCCGCCTGGGGAAGTTGTTTGTTTTGCATAAAAGTTTCGTATGTGCCGGGGGTGAATTTGATCGTGATACTTGCAAGGGTGACGGTGGTAGTCCGTTAGTTTGTTTAATCGATGGTGAATTGGATCGTTATGAACAAATTGGTATTGTTTCATGGGGGCTAACTTGTGGTTTGCATAATACACCGGGGGTTTATGTTAATGTTGCTTTTTTTAGTAATTGGATTGATAAACAGATGAGGTTGCATCATTTTAATCCGCAAATTTACAAATATTGATTGAATTATTGTGCAATTTTCGTTGTTTAAATAATAATTTTTTTAATTTTTGATAGATTTTCTCAAAAATTCCGCCTTAAGTGTTCCTTCTAGGGAGTCAAATATTTCCTTTTCCTACTATAATACTTCGTCGTTAAAAAGTCGGAAAAAGTGACAAAATGACCGATTATATGCTGGGAAACATAGATAATGGGAAGGGAGTTCTATAGCGACCGTTAGACAAAATAGACCACGTTGGCAACACTGACCAGGCGAAACCGCGTCGCACTCAAAACGCATGCTCCGCGACAAGAATTTAAGAGAAAATTCACAACCATGGATAAAACCCTCACCCTCTTTTCCAAAACT
>JACDRP010000317.1:0-68119 GCA_013841185.1 Hycleus phaleratus
GAAAAATTATTGCAAAATAAACAATATTGCTCAAGTTATGAGAGAAAATATAAGAAATTGCCCAAAAAAAAAACGAAAAAAACATGCAGCATGATTTTCGCCGGTAATGAAATTATTCAAAAAACCATCGTTGGCTGTCGTAAGTTAGAAATTCGCATTTTCGCGGTTCAAATCGATGTAATCTGCACCCTTAAATAAATACCCAATCTGTTTTTTAATTTAGTTTCTTTTGGGGACTTCAGCACCCCCAGAGTTGCGTATCTAACTACGCCTATGTTGAGAAAAGACGTCTAACTTGAAGATTTCTCGAGATATTAGTGAAGACTTAACGGTTAATTTTCAGTATTCAATTCAACGCTAGAAATATTCCAATTGTTATCATGATTTTCGATTTTCATGCAAATTTCTGATAAAGACAAAGTAAATCGACTAAAATGGAAGCGAGTATTGTTCTACGGTTCATTAATTATCCTTTCAGTGGTCCCATTTAGATGTCCAATTTCTAAAAGATGATTGAACGAGACCCTTTTATAGGGACAGTATATGTTTTCCCTAGGAAATTTCCCTATTTTTATAGTGCAATTTGAGTAAAAATAGATTTGTGGTTCATTTAAGGCACAATTTTTGCGTTCGATAGAAGAAAATTGTGTTGATTGAATTCGATTACTTCCAATTACTATTGGTAAATTAGTAATTAGTGTCTGTAGATACAAATTTCGAAATAAAAACGAATCTATTGGAAAAATTAATTCAACATTTAACATAACAAATTAGTCTTATTTATTGTTGTTTCTATACGAAGTTGACATTCATTTCACAAATTATTGATGATTGATTGTAAAGAATTCAATTACATTTTTACCAGTCGATTAATTTATTTGTTGATTTATTTATTTTTAACTAGTAGACTTTTAAATAGAGTAGTTTTTTCGTGTCAATTATCCTTTTATCAGGATGTTTCATCAATCATGTTCACCTTCAACGTACAAAAATTCTGTTACCTATTTGTTAATGAAGATTAGTTTTCTATTTAAATTGAATCAATTAATAGATAAACAATAGCATACCAAGGTGTGACACACCTATTTGGTGGGAGATGCCAAGGTGGACAAGATTATGTACAATATTTTTTGGCTAATTTGCTCTCAAATCGACAACTTCTAGAACTATTTTATTTATAAAATTTCATTGATAACGAACATAAATCAATAAATGATAATTAATTTAGATTTATGATTATCTAAACATTTACGATAATAATAATCTTTAGTTTAATTAACCCTTAATTTGAAATAAATCGATTTTTATGTCGGTCTCATGCTATTGATAACAATCAAAACTACATCCATCTAAATTTAAATTCAATTAAATCTCCTTAAAAGAAAAATTGTAAATTCGTTATAGCCGTATTTAGACTAAATTTATCGATGACAGTGATTGAATACAGTTATTCCTAAATAGTTTTCTAATTGTTTAAGATAAAGGTTGTTCACTAACGGCCTTCATTTGTCAATATTTAGATCGATTCCATTCAACTAATTTTCCAACAATTTGAGTTCACTAAATCTCCTAGGTGTGGTTAAATACGATGATTTATGATGTCTTTCAATCGATTTAACACCTTGTTTTGCCGGTTGAATTAGCCGGTAATTTCGGTGTTTTTTTCTCTATTGGGTTTCGCCGAAACAGACCATGGCCGAAATTGGGGAGTATTGAATTTACAACGAGAAAAATCTTAGGAATCTTCCTGTTTTCCAAAAAAGTTGCAATTAAATTGTTGATTAGGTGTGGTACTGCCATTCTCTACAATCCATTTAGGCGTGACTTATCAGTTTCAAGATTATGGGGATAATACAATGTAAAGTTCATAGAATATAGCGAAGCGTCACGTAAATAGTTTATTCTTTAAATATTACTCAATATTGCCATGTAGTTTTAATAATTTTTCTTTTGATACGATTGCACAAAGGCGGTGGTTCGGTTATTATTATATATAAAAATTAATTTCCTTTATTGTAGGTATGGAATAGAAGAGATAGCCGTTCACACATATTAATCTAGATTCAAATTTGTAATCGTAAATAGATATTCATTTATAAAATTTATGACCTGTTTGTTGTAATAAAGTAATAACTGTTTAATGAAATCCTGTTGTACACGTTCTTGAGATGGGAAAAACATAAAACTACCACAATTTTACATAAAAGCCTGTTATAAGACATAAAACTTTGCCTATTTTATTGATAAATATCAGATGAATAATGTAAAATCCACTTTTATAAAGGTCACTTGTAAATTTAAATCAATCAACAAATACGGATAGAAACAATAAATGGGATGTTCAACCTATTGAAGATGAATAGAGGTGGATATAGACTTACCCATCTTCTATCCGATCTACGTTAGTATCATCGTAACTGTCACAAGATTTGTGCTAATTTCCACAAAAATTAATTAAAAATGTGCAATTTCATTGGGGAAAATTACGAATTTTTGAGCGATTATGTGTGGCTAGCAGAAAAAATAAGTGTTGATTGAATTTTCCACCATCATCCAACCGAATAATTGTGGTCAAGATTTAGTAACAATTTTGTCTTCTCTCGATAAAGACATAATGGGTATGATTGACAAATCATTCGTTATTTTGTGGTACGATACGATCATTCTTGATGAATTTTAACATTTCCGACTAATTACCAATTGAAATTCGTGAAATTTCTAATTATAATCGTGGCAACTGAAATTTACAGACAAAAAGTAATTTGGTTCACTCGACTTTGGGGCAGATTTATGCTCTATTTGTTGTCGAATTTGGCAGGGAAATGACGCAATCTTTCGAGAATTTGCAAAAATTCGCCGTTTTTATGAAACACCTCAGGCTTATTTAATTATAAAAATGCTTCCTACTTCTGTGTCTTATCCCACTCGTCCAAAATTTTTGCGCTTAGCTGAACTCGAGCTGCACTATCACTATTTCTAAAACTCAGTTTTGAAGATTCGTTATTTTGCGTAATAAGAGCTGCGTATTTTCTAATAAATCACTTAACAATAGAGCAAAAATACGAAGAAAACACCACCTTAATTGATGGGAGTTTCGCATCTTGTAAGGCCTCAAGTCAAGTTGATCAAATTTAATTTTTTTTAAATAATATTTCAATTTAGAAGTAATTCTAGAGCATTCTTAAGCACAACTTTATCTATTTTACAGTCCACCAGGTTCCGGATATTTACCATTCCAGTACAAATATGCAGAATTATACGAGAACTTGAACATAAAAACAAACAAATTATAATATTTCATCTATAAATGGTTATACATTAAATTAATCAGTAGCTATCTAATTAGAATATCTAATTAAAAACTGAATTTATTTGATTTTAATTGATTTAATGACTGATATTTATGCAAATTGATTATACGATTTGTTTTAGGTTTGCAATCGAGGGATGATTTTTTATTATTTTAATCGAAAACCACCTGAAATTTATTTACAATGCGAGTTACTAGAGCGTGAATACAAAAGTTTAAAAACAATACCTTATTGAATTAGAAATGCGAACGGTATGTGGTCGATTATTGAGAAACAATAGTGTGCAATTGTTGGTATAGAAAAAAATTATACACATGTATTATTCAAAAAAAAATTATGCATAACCATCGTCTGTAGAGGATGTTTGAATAAATTTACGAAAAAATCCGCGTAAGGTCATTCGTTGTTACAGTTTCGGTAATTTTAACCTTCTGTAGAATTTATAGTAGGAAGATTTTCTTGCATTTCATCGAACATAACCAGTATTAGGGATCATCTAGTGAAAGGGACCTTGCTCTTCAGTTGGGCTGTTGGCTGTTGTAAACCGACTATTGGGGGGATCTATATAATATATAGACGGGGCTGGTCACAATCGTCACATTCGTTCAACAGTCCTAGTCTACAGGAGGTTGAAATTGCCATAAAATGAAGGCTTTCGTAAGTGATTTAATCTTAATTAATTGTAATTAATTGTAATTAAATCCAATATAGATTGTTGTATCTTGCGTATTGGCGCTAACTTCAGCTTATTCCATCTATCCACAACATATTCCAGTAATTGGCCCGAATGGAGTACCGGTTGATACACCCGAAGTTCAAGCTGCCCGTCTCCAACACCTATCAGCCTTAGCTCACGCTAACGGCCTTCCGCTGGCTCTCCCTTTAGCTAATCTCTACGGCATTCCAACGATTGCCCACAACGCACTTCCGTTAGATACACCAGAAGTGGCCGCTGCTAAGGCCCAACATTACGTCGATTATGCTGTTGCCGCTCAACGAAATGGTGTTGCTGTACCGATTGTTCCAGTTGCACCAATTGCTGCCGGCCCAGTCGATACACCTGAAGTCCAGTTAGCCAAAGCTCAACATTTAGCCGCCCATGTTGCCGCCAAAGCCGGTTTACACCTACGCAAACGTCGCAGTCCTATCTATCCACAACATATTCCGGTAATTGGCCCAAATGGTGTACCGGTTGATACACCCGAAGTGCAAGCCGCTAAAGCTCACCATTTTGCTGCCTATGCTGAGGCTGCAACTCGTGCTGTTGGTGTGCCGATTTTGCCGTTAGGTGGTGCTGTTGCGCCGGCAGTTTATCCCTATGCTGCTCCGTGGAGATATACTGAACCGGCTGTAATCGGTCCTGATGGACAACCGGTTGAGACTCCTGAAGTGCAACTGGCTAAAGCTGCCCATTTCGCTGCCCATGCTGCCGTTCGCGGACACTGAATCTATTCTCTAGTGACCTGAGATTATTGAAATACGGAATAATTTGAAGGGATTTTTTAAAAACTTACAAGCTTTGATTTTGGATTTCTGGTGTGTTCATATAACTTTATGTTATAAAAAAAAATGTAAATAATTATTTTTTATGGTAAAGAAATAAATTAATAATTTAAATGTGTTTGTTCCTTGTCCTAAAATGCAACCATCTCGGATTCCAAAACAAATCTATTCAAGAATGCATTTTTTTATTCTTTCAAAACATGCATAACCATGTTCATATATTTAGTTGCAATGAAAAGTCAGTTGTAATTTCACGCTAAATTATATCGTCGGCTATAAGTTAATCGTGCATAAATTTGATGATAGAAGGAAATATTGACAAAAACAGGCAAGCCTCCACTCATCTTTATCGTTCTTTTAATTTTTCTAAAAATTAAAATAATCTTTTAACCAAGTGTTGAAAGCAGGAGCGGTTTTACGCATGGTCTTTATGGACTGCTGTCCAGGATATCGTCCACGCACTCAAACAAATGTTTGTCAACCATTTTGTTTCTATTGAAGAACAAGTAAAGCAGTTCTACAACAAAATTTTCGTTACAATTCGCCACTAAGTGATGCTAGCCCAGGGCATTTAAAGTTGGAGATCTGCTCCTGGTTTGAAGCTTCATTTAGTAGAACTGTCGTAATTTTCGTGCAGACAAACGATACATCGTTAATTATCAAAATAATCACTTCAGTAACTAGAATAGGAATAGAATTGAACGTAGTTGCAATTTTAATGTAAATTGTTATGGGTTGGCAAGGACGAATTTATCCTAAATTAAAATTCATTATCATTTATAATTGAACGACACCGTTAATTAAATCTAACACCTTTTCTGATTTAATCAATAAGTTTATAAGACCTACCACATAATCTGTAATGATAATTGACATTGTTGTATAATTTTTTCTTCAAGGCGTCCTTGGCGACCTATGTGAAGAAAAAAAATTGTAAAAACAACTCATCAAAAATGCGTCTCCCAGCCACTCCCAGGAAATGGAATAGTTGGATTTTTATTCCACTTAAATGGACAAATAAAGATTGCCTACAACTATAACTGGTTCGATTTGGGGAAAAAATGCACAAAAAAACTGGATTCTTGTTGATCAATATTAGGAAATATGTTGAAGCCTAGACCTTGAGACTGATCTACGAGACGTATTGAGGGCTATTGCCGACAATGAACTTTTAAAATTAAATTTTTGTACGTAATCCAGCAATTCTGGTTATTATTTGATTTCTGGTGTTTTGTAAAGGCGAGGAGAGGCGGGGCTATCTATATAAGCTCTAAAGGACAAATTTCCAATAGTTATTGCGAGTGCTTTGTGTTAGTAGCGCAAGAACAATGAAAATCTTGGTAAGTTTACCGAAATTCTAGATCTTTCTTCGCTTTCTCATCGTGTAACTGTATTTAATAATAAATCTTTTAATATTAACATTATTAATAATATTAATTATTGAATTATATTTGAATTAACTTAATAAAGTCATAAAATTTTATAATTCAATGCCAAGTAAGAAAGTGAAAGATAATATAAAATCGAGCACATAAAAATTTATTATTATCTATCAATTTACGAGCCATATTAAAAGTTATTAACAAATTAATTACTAATAAGGTTGTATTTTAATCTTTAGGTGATAGTTGCCTTTGCGGTGTTTGGCCAATTGGATGCCCATGTGCTACCATTAGGTGTAACCGTCGGGATAACTCCCTACTCTCATCCGATTACAACACTCTACCACACCCAAGACAATTACGGCCATTACATTTACGGATATGCAACACCGACAAGTTCAAAATCGGAAACGAAAACAGCTGATGGTACCACCCACGGTGGTTATTCCTACATTGATGCCAATGGAATTTTACAAACCGTTCAATACGTAGCCGATCCAATCCACGGTTTCCGGGTAGCTGCAACCAACTTACCGAAAGACTCACCAGATGTGGCTCTAGCCAAGGCTAAACACCTTTCCGAATTTGCAGCCGTTAAAGCTGAACACGCACAATTAGCTGCGCATATAAACAATCCTACAGCCCTACCACAACCTGTACAAGACTTACCTGAAGTAGCGAAAGCAAAAGCCGCACATTTAGCCACATTACAAGCCGCTTATAACAGTCCAGCTGCAATTCCACAACCAGTCCAAGATCTACCGGAAGTTGTGAAAGCACGCAATGAACATTTGGCTGCTGTTGAAGCGACTAAAGCTCGTGATGCTGCAATAAATCTAAGCCCAATACCGGTAGAAATCTCACAACCTGTACTGCCGATCCATACAGTTGTTACAAATCCGGTAATAACAGCAAATTCGCAAATCTCCTACACTCCAGCTGTTTGGTACGATGCACATCCGACATCACAATACCATTCACAAGACAGTTTAGGTCAATATTCTTACGGATATGTTGGTCCATTGAGCTCGAAAGCTGAATCAAAAACGGCCGATGGTATCACTAGAGGTGGTTATTCCTATATTGACGCCAATGGAATTTTGCAAACTGTAAATTATATTTCCGATCCGGTTAATGGTTTTCGAGTAGCAGCTACTAACTTACCTGTAGCAGCAAAAACTACATTGATTGCTCCAGCTGCTCCGGCTGTTGTAACAAAATCAGCTACCGCTCCTGTAATTGTTGAGAAAAACGCTATCCCATTACTTTACACACAAGAATTTCATTATTAAATTTAAGCAATTATAATTTTGATTTCGGTTTATAATTTTTTTTTAATAATAAACTTTATTTATTTAAATTGAGGTTTCTTTATTTGGGTATTTGGAAATCTGACTGATTACGTTCACAAAACTATTGCTTGTTCTTATTAGATGTCAAAAATCAAAGTTCATTATTTGAGAATAAAAAACGCCCCTTTTCTGATAAAAAAGATGTTATCATTTGACCTTTTCGGTTAACAAAAATTATAAAATATTCAATTTAAAAGTAAGATATTTTAAAATGAACAATCACCTCGGTTCATTTTCATATTAATCAGTGATCCGAAATGGTGAACGCTAAAGGTTTATTTCCGGAAAGTTCACGTACAGTTTTAGTAACATTAGAAAATGACAATGTGCCGGATAAATTCCCGCAATTTTTGGGATCTTTTCTCGGTAAGTGTACATAATAAAACGCCAATAATCCAATTTATTATCAAATTTTAGCAACTTTAAGCGCCCTATCGATGGGTATGTGCCTATCGTGGTCGTCGTGTGCTCTTCCTCTATTACAAAACGACAATTCCCATTTGCGTATCACCGGTGCAGAAGGTGCTTGGATCAGTTCACTAATCACACTTGGAGCCTGTATTGGTGCCATTCCTACCGCATCAATCACTAATTTAATTGGACGTAAATTAACGTTACAATTATTAGCCGTACCGCTAATATTACAATGGATTTTGATCGCTTACAGGTGGGCAAAATTCAATTTTCCATAGCAATCAATTCGAATTGATTTGATGGGATTTCAGTGGCTGTATCTATGGATTATATGCGGCGAGATTTCTGGCTGGTTTGGCTTGTGGTGCGATTAGTGTCGCCGCTCCCATGTACGTTGCAGAACTAGCCCATGCATCGATTAGGGGCACATTGGGGACGTTCTTCCAAGTCCAGATTACAATCGGGCTGTTTGTTGAGTACATTTTGGGTAAGTTTACATGAATTCCGACAATATACAGGGGAGAAATATTGTAGAAAACTGTTTTGAAATCGGTGTTGTTTCGGAAGATGGCGTTAGTTTGTTTAGGGAGCTTTTCTGAGCTTTTTTTATTAGATTTGTAATTATTTAATGTGGTTAACGGAAGAAAAATTGCTTTTATATTAGTGGTGACAACCTGAAGACTTGGATTATAAATTGTGTTGTTTATATGTAAAATAAATGGGTATTGTTGACTAATTGTTTGAAGTAAACGATTTATTATAGTCAAATTCCAACAGATAAACCGCAATTAATAAATCAATATCATAGATGTAATTAGTTTATCCATCTGAATAACACGTGTACAGCTTTTGGGGAATTATTTTCGATTCATCCTAGAGAATAACTGACAGGAACAAAAACAGATGTCAAAGTTTTCTTATTAACTTATCACGATCGTTTCTTTCTTTAAATAATTCTTGTTTGATTACGTTCCCCTTTCTAAAGAATTCCCAATTATCTGCACTTATTGATTAAAAGTTTGCAAACTTTAAAAAATTCCCCAACTTTATCAAAAAAAATCTCACCTAAATTGATTAATTTGCCTTCATTAACAGCTCTAAATTAATATTATTTGTATTACAGGAGGCTTTATCGATGATTTCAAATTATTAGCCCTAATTTCAGCTATCTTACCTGTTGTTTTCCTTTCGACATTCTCTTTCATGCCTGAAACACCGATCCATCTGCATAATAAAGTGAGTATGAATGCTTTGATATTTAACATACGGTAGTGATTTTGTATTTCCTTGTGCAAAAGGGCCGAATAATTCGAGCCAGGAAATCGCTTCAGTTCTACCGTGGTGATAATTACAATATCGCTTCAGAGTTTAACCGTATTGCTGATAACAGTGAAGAGCTTGCTAATGGCAACAAACAGATAAAGACCACAATGGTGAAATTAATCGATAATAGAGCGACAATCAAAGGATTGATAATCTGTTTGGGTCTGATGGTTTTTCAACAATTGAGCGGCATTAATGCCGTCTTATTTTATGCATCGATTATTTTCTCAGAGGGTGGTAGCCAAATATCGCCGGCTACATGTGCGATTCTTATCGGCGGTGTACAGGTGGGTTTTGTCTCTAATTTTAGTTTGATTTCAAATTTTTAATGCTACTACTAGTATCGAGAACAGAGATTAAAGCTGTTTAAGCGGATCAAAACCGCTTCAAAGTTATATTGAATTTCTTTACATCTACTAGTTAATAGGTCGATATTTACTCTATACTTTATCAATTTCCTTTGTAATCAAAGGAAATTAATAAAGTTGTCGTTGTTATTAATTAGTGATAGTACCTAACAACAACAATAACATGTTGAATTTTTATTTAATCGTTGTTAATTAGGATGATAAAGAAAGTACGTTACACGATGTAAAAGTTTAAGTCAATTATCTAAGAAGAAATTGAATAGAATATTGAAAATTGTTCGGAACGGTTAAGCCACTTACGGTTTAACTTTCAACATCAGTTAGGTAAATATTTGAAATTTTGCCCAAAATTATCCTAGCATAAGTCAAACTATTGGCATAAATAAAGTTTTAAGAATCAAGGAAATTGTTTGAGAAATACAAAAATTGGAAAAAGTTCGTAGTTTTCTAAACGAGCATAGTTTTGACCCTTGACTTTTGTTAAGGTTTAATAACGGTTCGATTTTCTCAATCCAATTTGTAAGATCGACGTTATAATTTGCTTCTACTATACAATATCGATGGTTATTAGTTAACAGTAATAAACTTACTTGATTAAGGTACTTTATAATAAATAATTGCACGATAAAATCATGAAACACACCTGTTGAATAATTAAGAGTGATTGATTGTTATTGTAGTGAATTTTACTTGTTCTAAATGGTGAAAATTCCACATAAAAACTAGATAGTTTATGCGATTATTGTGAAATTTTATTAAATAAAGCCACGATAAAATAGCTTATTATAAGATACGCTTGTAAAGGAATTATATGCTTGGTTGGGTAAAATGTGTGCGATCAACCGCATGCCGATAGTTTGAAGCCTGTTTTAGGGGGATGCGTTTAGTTTTGTGCCCGATTACTGCAAAATCAACTCAATTTATCAACATACACGATACTGGGGAATTATACATATACTTACACCTATTTCTAATAATAAATCACTCAATTTCACTATCGGGTATAAAAAGAGAGCCTTTAATAGGAGAGCTAGTTTCGCAGTAAATTTATTTAAATGCTTTGATAATTTTGCGATAAGTTTATGCGTGTTGTTATTCTATCCTATAATTGTTGTAATGTAAAGAGAGAAATGACGATTAAAATTTGGAATAATTCCAGGTAATCGCTACCCTACTGTCAACAATACTAATCGATCGAACTGGCAGGAAGATTCTTCTCTTCATTTCAGCCTTTGTAATGTGTTTTTGTTTGCTGACTTTGGGAGCGTATTTCCATTTGAAAGGAACTCACAATTTATTATATTTAAGTTCATTGCCATTAATTTGTTTGGCAATATTCATTATCGTCTTTTCGATCGGTTTAGGCCCAATACCATGGATGATAATGGGCGAAATTCTATTGCCACAAGTAAAAGGAATTGTTAGCTCAATATCAGCCGCATTCAATTGGAGTTTAGCATTTACTGTAACGAACCAGTTTAGTAATATGGTAGCCAATTGGGGCATCGGAATTACTTTTATTGTTTTCGGGATAATTTGTGGATTGGGAGCCATCTTTATCGCCAGTTTAATACCGGAAACTAGAGGTAAAGATATAAATGAGGTGCAGGAGATTCTAATGGGTGTTAAACACGAAACGAAACGGAGTAAATTTGAAATTACCACAACGGTTTAAATTGTTTTTGTTGTTTTTAAAATTGTACAAATCCATTTGTTGTTTCAAAAATGACAGTAGAAAAAATTTCGAAATGAGTAATTCAACTACCTGTCTATTCTGTTCTGTTGACAATTGTCTGGATGGAAATCTGGCAATTACTGTAATGAAACTGGCTATCTATTGAATTGTGATTTTAGTTTAGCGGTTGATGAATGTCAACTGTTTCAGGCTGTTTCAGAGAGTGAAAATTTCCATTTTAGCTATAAATAGATTACATTAGATATAGCTTGACAGCATGTACAGTAATACATTTTTATTTACACTGTTACATTTAGAGTACATTTTTTTTATTTAAACATTTGTCATAAACAAATAAACAAATACTGATTAATCTGTTGTTTCATTATATTTATAATATAATACGTTTATATATTTAATAAATATTTTTATATTACATTTAGATTCTCTTTACCGTCGAGGAAGCGATCCAGGTGTCCCTCCCCGATTTTATTCTTCAAGTTCTTATAAAACGACACCTGGCAGACAGGAATAGTAGACAACATAATGGTGCAACATTAACGTTCCACAGTTGTGACACAAATTTCAGTAAAGAAAGCTATACATGTGAAAATCGAATGAATAGAACTTCAATACAACGCTATTTCACAACGACTTTATTACACACAGTCGTAGCTTAGTTTATATAATGATTGGAGAAACAACAAAACATTGACAACTGCGAAGTGGTGTAGCGTTGTATCGAAATATTTGAGATATTTGGAAAATTTTAAAAATTAAAAAAAAAACCGATGCATTCTTTGATATAAAATTCCCTTTTCTCTTAAAAACCTAATTAACTAACATTTGGCTAATAAACACAGCCTTCATTATGGGATGTAAGTACGAAATGATAACTATATTGTTGTAAATTAATAGATAATGAAAAATAATGGAAAGCTTATGTTTCTTTCTTATCAATTGAATAATTTATAAAATATCAACAGTATTCTTTATTTACGGTTTTATTATAAATATATGACTAGTTCAGAATAGACAAAATCTATTATCACAGGAAGATGTCTTTTATTTTGAAATTGTTGTTGTTTTATTATAGTAGAATGGATCCATAAGCTTTTCATAAGGTATTGAAAAAATAATTTTGAAGCCTACCAGTTCTAAATGAATAAGTAAAAAAGTTTACGTCAGCTACAGTCAAAGTTGAATTTAACTTGTCAAACTTTAATCATCTATTAGTAGAATAATGTTAACGGTAAAAAGGCGAACATTGATTTGGAAATGCGTTGCAACATTAGAGAAAGCCCATATTTCCTTGGTAAGTCCTTGGAAGTGGAGGAAATAACGACTATCTCGATAATTTCGAACTTTTTTCTGTTTACGTGTACAGCAAGCTAACACGTTTATTGATAGAAAACTAGCTTAGAAAAATATGTCTATTTAATTATCTTGAATTCACCACAACAATTATGGATTTTCGTTAGATTATTGGAAATCTGTTTAACGAAAAGCTGATGAAGATTTAATGTTGGCACCTCATCGATTAAGTTGTTTGGAATCTTTTTACAGACTCAAAGTCGATAATTTATTTATAGAAATCAAACATCGATGCAGGAAGTGAGACAAGAGCTATATTGGGATCACATTTAACACTTAGGATCACTCGAATAGTCGATTAGTAGAGTTTGGCAAGTTAAATGTAACCCTCCTGTTGTAGAATCTGTTGAGATATTACATCTTATATTTAGTCTTAATACTATATAGAATTAAGTCGTTAATCTTTCCCTCTCCGAAAACGAGTGCATAATTAAATTTAAATGTTGTGTCTTCTGTATCCATTTGAGAAAAAATCTAGCTAATCTACCCCTAGACTTGGCCATCTAATGGCCTCCACTTTGGTCAGCCATAACAATATTTGGCTGCTTTATAAACTGTGTCTTTATCGAGGTACACTTTTGTTGTCGAATAATCGTCCTGTTTAGGACGTCGATTTCGACTACGTCACCTCGAAATTGATGGATCACATCCCGGATCGCTATCATCGCCCAACGAATTGCCTTGTTCTTGTTGTTGGACATTGTACGATGGTAAACGGAATTGTCTGCCTTGCAATTGCGACCCATCCGATCCACGTCGGGATGTTGTGTCATCGCGTCGTTTACAAAAACATTTACAAATGATTCGTTTGAATGCAAATCGAAAGTCTTTTGAAAATAATGCATAAATTAATGGGTTTATAGCGCTATTACAATAACCTAACCAGAATAAAATTGAAAACACTAATGGATGGATACAATCAGGACAGAAAGCTCGTATTAAATACATGGTAAAGAATGGTAACCAACAGAAAATGAAACCACCAACGATTATCGCTAATGTTTTCGCAGCTTTCGTTTCCATCCTAAAACGTTTCACCTATAATCAACAGAATTAAATTAAATTTCGTTTTATTTGATTAATAAAGGCGAATCAAGATAACCCTACCTGAGCTTTAATGTTTCTTTTACCCATTCGCCTGGAAATTATTTTCGGTTTGTGCGTACTATCATCGCAACCGCTTGGACTTGGACTTGGTGCACGTTCCCTCTCACCACCGACACTACTACAACTCGATCGCCTCGATGGTGATTGCCGTCTTGAGCTTAATCGATGCACTTGTAAATGATTGTCCCGCCGATAAATATTTGTCGTATCTTTACCATTCACTGTATAATGGACAACATAACTGGCTTGGCCTGTTGTTGGCGATGTTGGTGTAACAGCTAATAAACGTGGCGAGGACGGATTCGTTGATAAATTCTCATTTGATGGATAACTAACGCTGATTTTGACACGTTCAGGGCGGGCTTTTGTCGATAGACTTGGACTAACACTGCGTGTTGTTGTTGTGGTACTATTACTGCCATTACTGTGCGGTGAACCATGATAACGTTTTCCGGATGAACCCCGGCCCCGGTGGATGCGTAATGTTAATCGTTGTTCGTCGAAACGATTGCCAAAACCCCGGGCTCCTGCGGAAATTCTACACTACAGTCGCAATTTCAATTTTTATACATTTAATTGAAGCTGCATTGCCAATGCGTCTTAAACATGAATACAAAGATAATACTGAACTGAAAGCTAAATCCTGACTGGTCCCAGCATACAGTTGAGGTCCTGTTAGTTGGCAAGCGATTCGAAAAATATTTCGAAGATTTCTAGAGGAATTTCTAGAGAGCGTCTTGGCAGAAGTTGGACTCTGTAGCTCAAACAACTACGCATATAAAACGACTTTTGCCACTTTTTTTCACTGTGGCTTAAAAAACTGCCAACATCAATAAAATTGGCAGCGACTCTTCTCAGATTTACTATTTTTAGGACGACTTGACTGATGAAAATCACAAGATTGCCCAAAAAAGTATTTTTGGCGCACTTCCTAGTGGGTTGCAACTTTTACTGTTCCCTGGAAATCCCTCTACAAGTCCTCAAAATATTTATTAAATCGCTTGTCAATTAATAAGACTCAAATTATATACTTTTGAATGGACTACCCTCATATTTGAAATCAAAAAAAATCAGAAACCGTATAAAAAAAATGAAAATAAGCGAGGTGCAAGTACGCTAAAAAGTATAACCAAAAGGAAGAAAAATTACACTAATTTAGCACCCCTTCTATAAGTGGCTTGTCTGCGGGGCCTAATTTGCACATCCAATTGTAGCGGTCCTGATATCGGTGATTGTGAAAAGTTGCTACAAAATCATCGTATTTTTTTTTAATTATTCTCGTAAATATTTGGATAATTGAATTGTATAAAAATAGCTGAATGCTAACGATTCAATTCCGCTGATCAATAATTTAGATGAGCAATGAAAATTTCATAGCATTAAAAATTTAAATTATTAAATATAATTTATAGCAAAAGATCAAACAGATTGCCAACTGGTTAACGGATGTTGTACAGCATCGTACAGTAATCTTAGATAGAGAGGACACTTTGATCTAAACTTTATTTCGGCATGTTCAACATCATCAACTATTTCCTGTTATTAAACCCAATCCCAAAGAAACAACGTAAAAAAACTGTAAAATAAATACGGAAATTGGTTAAACTAAACCAGTTGGATGGTTATCTCCAGTGCTATCAAAACAACGCATAAAATGTAAATTAATTAATTGAAAATCAGGCTAACAATCAACAAAACACTACAAACCTTTAGTTGTGCGAAATCCTTGGTTAATTGCCCGGGTAGTTCTTATAGCCGCCCGATATATGCGCCAGTAGAAGAACAACATAACGAACATCGGTATATAGAAGGACCCTAAAGCTGAATATACGACATAGCCTGCTTCATTAGTCAGCTCACACTTCCAGGGACATGGCGGGTCTTCCGGTACGGTTGTATTGTTTGGCGGATCATTTTGTGTCTGAAACGACAATAGATTGTCGAAATTAATCCAACTAAATCAAAGGATTCTATTGGAAAATTGAACAAAATTTCGCTTCAATCACGCTTCAATGATATAAAACGAAATTAAAAATTTTAATGGAGATTGTATAAAAGATGTCTTTCGATCGTGTCACACCGACAAACACGTTCGCTATATCATAAATTACAAACTAAACACAAATGGATACGGTGAGATTGCAGTCAATGTAACGCATTCAGAGAATATTGAGTTCTATATAATAGAAACATATCACATCGTGTCATTATCATCCAAAAATAACTGTTGACTAGTTGGAAAAATTTGAATTGTGCACGCTTCAAAACGCGAATTTTGTCACTAAATTCCAATATTTTAAATTTATAAATTATTTAAGTACAAAATCTATTATTCAAATAATTTACAAATTGGAAATGTTATACAAAGAATTAAAATTGAAATTGTAAGGTTAGAATTGAAGGGATGTGGTTATACAAGTTTACCAATCTGCTTATTAAAGGCGCGCAATTTAAAACTTCCACAATCTTCAAATATTCTTTCGACTTGCAANGGAATCCGTAAATTGCCTGAAAGATGGGCGAAAGTTGTAGCTTCAGATGGAGCATACTTTGATTAAACAATTCTTTTATTTCTTAAACAAACCAATGGGTTTTATTTTCACAAAAAAGGTCGGAGTCATATTCACACACTCAATATGTCAAGACTATTAACGCTTTTTCCATTGGGAAATTCAGTTATACGAAGCTTAATAGGTCAGCTTTAACGGAAATTAATATAAGATACAATATTTGAAGATAATTAACTATAGGCCGATTCAATATGTGTATTAATTACTCTACAGTAATTACCTATCAGATTGTTCGATATCATTAAATACATGTAGAATGTTCAAATTAGGATTAGTTGTAAGCGAAGTACAGCATGAAATGTGAATGTAGGACTTAACTTGATGAATTCTTCGATAATAACGATAAGTTGATGTTCACTAGATAAAGTTAAGTTTTATGTTCAAATTTCATATCATAGAGAAAGCTCTACGTAATTCTATTACTATCGAAAATTGAGTTGTTTACATTCGAAATCCAGATGAAATATTCAATACACAATTAAAATAGTTTTAATTATAAAAATATCATTTATGAAACGATAATATTTTAGAGACTGATTATTAAAAATGAATTTATGAAACTAATTTTCTGTTTCACTATTGTTATCTTGTTAACTGCAAATGTCCTCTATTGAATTAACATAGCAATTTGTACGTGACATGGGCATTTTGTTAGTCTACATAAAGGATACTCTGTTATGGGGGCTTTCAAGCTATTCCGTCCTCTATACAGCTATTATTGATAGTGGAGAAATACCTTTTGCTCTATAGTTGGTTGTACAATGTCTAGAATAAGTTAGCAAATCAAATCCAACTAATCCACTAGACATTTCTAGAATATTTTAATGTAAATTCGGTGAATTTACGGGTAATATCAATGAAAATATGTTAAGTTAAAGTAAAACCACGACATTTGGAAATGGTGCAAAGTTGTTAAAAGATGTAATTTTATTCACAATTAACTTGTGTGGTTTTGCTTCGACAAATTCTTCAGGGATCTAAAGTCTACTTATTGCCATGAATTATTTATTACATCTTCGAGCTATTCGCAAATTATAAAATTCTTCTCGTTTAAATATTAGCATTTACCCTAGAGGATTTAAATATGCTCCATATCAACTGTTGGCAATGATTTCAATATTGCTAGATATTTAAACTCTCATTGCTAATTATTACTTATTAATTGAACTAAGTGCGTTCTTATGTTGACAATTAATTGGTGAATCTAATGCTATCTTCGGAATTTTCCCAGCTGGTGAATTTTTGAAATTTAACGAAATAAATCCTTACCACAACTCTCCCCCCGGCCAGTTTTCCAACTGGACTTTCCCTAAAAAATGTTAATCGTATACATCGTTCGTGTTGTAATTTTCATAATCCACTCAGTAAAGGGCCGGCATAAATTACTGAGGCCGGCTCGTAATTTTTCTGGGTATAATCCTGAAATTTATGCATGTGTGTGGTTATGGAAGAATTTAGATTAAAACTGATTTTTAAGGGTATTTCGTAAACATCACCGTGTATACTCTAATAAAGGTATCGGCCTGTTGGGCCGATTACAGTTAATGGAAGATTTTTATCCGAAAAAAGTGAATTCAAAACCTACCGGGTGCCTGTTTTAAACAGCTATGATTCCGAGTAAGCTCCTACTACTTAATGAGTTATTCGAAAAATATTTCAAGAATGTATAGAAGAGTTTCCGGAGGTTGCGTTAGCAAAATTAGAACCATGTAGCGCCCAACGTTGATTTTCTTGATTCTTCTCTATTGTATTCTACGGAACATTGATACCAAGTTCAAATTTTGCTAAAATTATCTCCAGAGATTCTTCGATAAATGTTTCAAATACGTTTCGAATTGCTCGAATGGCAGTTGCCGTATAAGAACTTATAATCCGAGCTAAATAACGTAGTAGATGTGATACTTTTGATACTGGGAGAAATGTTGGAGCGTTTGTCATTGTGACAACGTGTCAACTATCATTAAATTCCATCATATTGCCACAAGCTAGGCTATAATCAAAAGTTTATTTCTTCAAGGAGTGTTGTGCAATCCAATTTTTATGCCCATACGTGATGTTGTTTTGTCATCAACTATAGAAAATAAGTTCTGCGATAAAATATTCAGAGTATCAACATTATTTGTCTTTGCATGTATTATAAATTACGTTACATCGGATAACAACAGATTTAAAATCATAAATTCAACAGATTCATCAACAAAACTGAATAAAATAGACTAGATCGCCTTGGGATGAATCGATAATAACAATATTTTATCGCAAATTGGTAAACTTGTCAACTTTAAAAGCGCCAAAGTTATAAAATGAATAAATCAATTTTGTTGAATTAGTTGAGAAATATAATTAATATTACCTCACTGCTGTCTTTCCAACCGACTAATGGTGGAAAACAAATAACAAAACTAAGCACCCATAGGCCGGCGATTAAAAGCTTAGCTCTTGAATGGGACATAATACTTGGATACGTTATAGGTCTTGTTACAGCAACATATCTATCCAATGAAATTGCACACAGATTTAGTATCGATGCTGTGCACATCCAAACGTCCACAGCTAGCCACATGTTGCACCAAACATCACCGAAAATCCAAACCTGAAATGCAACAAAAAAGTATCGATTTAGTTGAAACTGTGTCTTTGTTGTCAAATTGTTTCGCTGCTTCTTTGACGATCGTCGAACAGTGTTGATTTTCGTTTTTCTATATTTTTTATTCGATTTTATATTGACAGAGTGGTAAAAATGTAGAATTTAGCAACGGATAGATTTCGCCGGCTTCTCTTCCGACATTCATCGACTTATATTGGATTTTATGTCAATATGACATGGGGAAATATGAAAGATTGTTATGGAACGATATTTAACAATACTCACACATGTCTCAATGTATGTAATCGAGTATGGTCGATCATAAAAATCGTACTTTTATCCAATGTTTTGTTTTCTTTCTACTTTTTGGAGTCGTTTCAAAATATAAAGAGCCGACCTTGTGTTGAACCTACTGGAAATTTATTAACTTTTGATACAGATGCCAAAAATTTTGTACAGTGTGTGAGTGTGTCGCTGCTATACGAACCTTAATCTATTTCCGTGAAATTTAATAGAAGAAAATTGAAAAATTCGCACCCAAATTGGTAATATCGAGATCTAAATCAATTCACCTTCAACTTTAATCACTGTTACTTTACATATAGATCAAATTTCTAACTAAATCTAAATTATAAACGCCACAGGTATATGTATACATTTGAAATCATATTGTATAGAAACAGACACTGGCATAAAGCTGAAGCTTTAGAAATGTAAATATTACGCAAGCCACAGAGTTTGATTGTGTTTGAAACTGTTAGAGACAAGCTATTAAATATAATAACACTGAATATCATTGGATTATCATTGTTGAATATTGTTCGCCATGATAAGATTGACGGCTTAAGTATCAGGTCCGAACGGGATTTATCTGTTACAGCAGTTTAAAAGCTCCAAACAGGAAGTTAATTCCGACAAGATCTTCCTCATTGCAGAACTTGTGCAGATTTAAATCTAAACAGATTATCAGTCTAATTAAAAATGGAACGATTTTAACGGTAGGATTGAAATTGAATTGCGTTTTCTTTCCTCCGTAATTTCGACTTTTATTTAAAAAAAAATCCTAAGCAACTTCAATTTCTGTATTGATTTTTTAATATCGTTAGCATATTTGTAAATATACGTGAAGTTTATGTTTATACATCCCTGGGGTGTTTCCCATGTGGAACAACAATTAGGACTTTATCTTGGCAATATACAGCTTAAAATTATCTCGAGGGATGGGGCGAGAAAGAGACGACAACGCCGACCAATATCACGCAATTTGACATTTATTTTATACGATTTTGCCTTTTCTAATGCTGCTATTATCGATTCACCGATAATTATGGAGTTACTCGAAAAATAACTGTTTCCACTCAAAATCGCCAAATCGCCAGATCAAAATTGGAGCCGATCCTGCTTATTTTCTAGCTTTAGCGTTGTTTATCGTTCAACAAATAGTAAAAATCAACAAATCAACAAATCCTCTCGCATGGTGGGTGGCTGATAAGGTCGGGAATTTTTCGTGATCGCAACTTATACGTTTGTGATTTATGTATAAAAGTTGGCAGATATTCAATAAAATTGATCAGGAGCGGATTAAAATTAAATCTGGCATTGCCAATAAAACCACACAAACACTTGTAATTTTCTATTCGAACTTTTTTTTTCAACAATAAAACTCAATTGAAGATAATTTATTGGCAAATACAATAGCCATTTTAACACGCTAGATTTCCAATCATGGAAGCAATTGTCTTCTCCCACATAGTCGACTTAATCCGGTCCTGAATTATGGGCGATTCTTTCTTTTGAATTTTCTAATATAAGGCAGAACAGTGGATTTCTTTTATTTATAGCTGCATTTTGAAATATAGAGCAGTGTATATTTTTTTATAATAAAAATTGTAGTGAATTGTGACTCCAGTACTAATATCTCCAGTTGTCAAAACTTTTAAACGAAATAATTTTCGCGTTTCTTGCATGAATCAAATACATATTTTCCGCATTCTTAATCTCTGTTGGGAATATTAAAAATTGCATGTCTTGTAGTAATGTAGATGGTTATTAATTGAGAAGAATGTATTTTTAGGATTTTTTAGCGGATTTTCACAGGTTATTTCATCAACGAATGCAGAAATAATAAATTTACGTTGGTTTGGCTATTTTTAAAAACACCATTCGATGGCTAATTTGATTAACTTTATCACTAATTCAAAATATAAGTGGATTTAAAATTCTATTTCCTCGCTGTAAAATAGCACAGATGCTCAAATAATCGCACGAATTGATCGATACAGTCGAGTTCTTTTATTTACCTATCATTTTATTAACCTATCATGCGACACCATGATTTGCAGATAAATCTTTCATCGTAAAGTCAATTTCTTTGATTTAGAAACAAATCGAATAACTAATAATATAATCAAATATTTAATTACAACTGAAATATGGAATAAAACAAGAAAAACTGACCGAATCCGTATATTTTCGTGATTTTTTTGCGTCTGTTTAGTTGTGCAACACGAATCCAATTAGAAAACTTGGTCGATTAAACTTTTATAGCAAAGGAACTTGTTGAATTAAAAGTTTATTGTTTTGAAATGTTCCACACCAATACTACCAAATCGAGAAACAACACTGCGAAGATTTAGAATCTGGCAAATTTGCTTGTAACTTGAATTTCTCGTTAATTGAAATAATTTAAAAAAGTTGAATTCGTGATAATATTTATTTAAAAAATAATAGGGAGAGAAAGTAGCGACTTGAAGGGGGAGAAAAAGGTCAAGAGTGCGGTAGCTTTGTGAAAATCAGAGCCTTTATAGCATAGTAGTTTGCAGAAAATCACGCAATTCCCCTTTGGTTCTGTTTATATGGTTGTAACACGAAATCCATGATAAATCCATGCTTGTTTTGATAAAATTTGATGTAATAATAGGTAAGGAATTTTAACTTCTCTGAAATATTACATTCCATCCGCCAATTGTGTAGCTTTCTATTAAACAATTGCAACAAAACTTGAAAAATAATAGAGAAGATTTTAAAATGATTGTTAGAAACTTCACGGAACTTTATTCGGAATATTTACATTTATTTGCCGTTTGTTTTTTGTCATTGCAGTTGTTCAGAATTCAAACCGGTAGATCGTTCTCCAGAGTGCGAGCTTTAACGTGTTTCGCCGTTTTTTTACCACCCCATGGCAGCGTTTGACTCCATCAAAACGATCAATTGTAAAACAAAAAAGAAATATTTACATTTTTTCTGGGTATGTATGTACAAAAGAAACTCATGAATTTCCGATACTTTTTTGTTATATACACCACGTACATAACAAATATAATCGATCATTCCTTTTGATACGATTTCTACCAAGAACCCGGAGCAAAACGAGAGAGAATCGAAGATAATAATGTAATTTAATAACACAGAACGGCAAAAGCTGAACGCTTTTAAAACGGAGAAAGCATCGGCGTTCTTCAAGGCAGAATTTTAGATCGGTTTACAAATTATTCGAATTTTCCATTAGATAAGTTAATTTTTAAGTTCAAAATTATTACGTTCATTTAGCTTGATGAATGATGCTATCAAGCACGAACTGAAAAGATCAAAATTGCAGCATTTCTACCATCTCGCTACCTACAATCGAATTGGTAATTCTCGTGAAAATGCAACAGATAACCGAACTGGAATATGACGCATTACAATACAGATCAAATGAACAATCAGTGACTATTGTAGTTTTCTATCTAGTCTATCTAGTCGTGATATTCAAGGTAATATAACAAATTACTTCTCATTTGGACGGTGGTGAAAAAGCCGCTGATTTCGTTGAAATTCGGTTCACAATTTATTCACAACGAGAAAAAACGTGCAATTTCATTTATATTCTCAACAAGATTCAAGTACATTTTCCACCCAAACTATACTACTTGTTAGATATATTCTTTTGAATTCGTTTAATCCAAAATTGGGCTATCTATCCAATAAAAATAGTGTTTAAAGTTTTTTTTTTGTCTGAAACGAAATTACTTTCAATAGAATGAACTAGACTGGTTTTCAACTCATTATATTTGTATTTCTATTTTAACATAACAAAGGTCCACTTATTTTGAGGAGTACTGTAGTCTTTTGAAATAGTGAAATTCAATTAGTGTTGCTACTGCTGGAAATGCACCACAACAATATTTGTCACACACACAAGTACCATACAAATTGAACTTTATAGAGTTTTACAAAAAGCTTTCGTAATGTTTTTATTTTGTAGGAAAAGTGGATCGAAATTTGAATTAATATAAGCTTAATTATTACTTAAAGTGAAGATAATGTTTTCTTAACGCATTAAATTCATGTAAAATTATCAAAACTTAGAGAATCTTGCTTAAAATAGTCGTATATTTCCGTCATATAAATAGTTAATTGAAATCAACCTCCCTTTAGTTTATTCCATATTTACTTTAGCAAATTCAAGTGCTTTACGATGGCAATTTTAAACGTAACATAAACATTATCTCCACCTAAATAATAATAACAATCATCGTATTAATAAAGGTTAATTAATTTTGTAGAATTTTATTGGTCGACTCTCATCTAACTAAAGGCTATGGAAGCAGTCAAAATATTGTAGAAGGGAAAAATAGGATACAAAAATTCGCAATAAACAGCCAAAAACCACGATTTTATTGAAACAAGACGAAGTGGATTAGAGACATTGCGGACTTCTGTTCCGTAACTGCCGAATTCCGCAAATGTTGAGAATTCTGTTTCCGTTTCCGCGCATTTTTGAACGGATATATAAAGGAAATCACTGATATTCGAGAAATACGAATTCATTGTAACTTGAAGATCCGAAGTACATCTTTTTCGATCCGATATCACAATGAATAGAAATAGAAATAGCATTTTAAGGGGCCTCCGGAGACGATTTTGTTTCTAACTAATCCAATTAAACTTTCAGTTACATATAAGACCCTTGGAGCACGTGTTTCTTTGCCTATAACTTAGCAAATTACCGATTTTCCAATGATTTTCTCGTAGTCTATAACAAATAACCATACGGTGTTCGAATTATGCCAAATTTTAAAAGTCGATATATCTCTATCTCTTTCTTAATGAGATATTGCAATGAATACCGTTGCATTAAAAAGAGAATTTTATCACAGAAGAGAATCGTATTATATTTTTTTCATACTTTCTCCTATAATTTGACCATGATTATTCACAATTTTTCCGCAATATACAGCAAATTTCGAGCGTTTTCAAAATCTTGAGATTTTTCAGCAAGTTTCTGTTTCTGATTTGTTTCCGTTGAAATAAATTAAAAGAAACTGTTTCCGATTCTGTTTCTGCTATGACACTTCCACAACATCTCTAATATGGATAAAACGCAAAAATGTAAAATTTCAATATGAACCTTAGAATCGAAACGACTTTTATCCGTTTAACTGCCCCCAAAGACAACTATAGTTTTCAATTAAACTACAATCTCTCCCCGTATCGTTACAATTCTATTTTTGCTCTGACCCACAAGGAGTTGTTGTAATTCCCCATGAGCAATGATTGAAATCGTATAGAAGATTGACGATTCCAATTCTATACTCAATTTTTTCCATCGTTTATAATTTCCCCGTTATTCCAGAAATTCATGAGGAAATTGTTGTGAAATGAGGAACCGTGTCTAAACACAATGCACCTATTAAAATGACAAATTAGTTTCTGGCGGAAATACATTTTCATCTTCAATAAAAATTATTTTCCATCAAGTGTCCGAACAAAGCAGCGTCTCTTTTGTTGAATTCAAGTCGAACTACAAAAGGAATTTTAAGAATGTAAACATCAAAAAAAGAGTAAATGTAATCGCACTTTTTCCATTTCATTTCAATTGTCTTTTCTTTTTTCGATTAATCTTCTATCAATTGTTGCAATCTTGACTTGAATTGTTGAACGGAAGAATTTATCAATTGCATTTAATTATAGGAGCATGTATCCTAATTATTAGTACAAATGAAATAATTTCATTCAATTAGTAAACTTTTACAAACGTTCGGTGATTATCCAATTTGTGTGGATGTTTGTGTATTTCTTATTAAACCATCCTAGTTGCTCAGTTAATTACAATTTGTTTTGATTATTTCCTAAGGAACTGTTATAGAAATTGCTTTTGTAGATTAATAATGATAATAACAACTGTAAGTGAATAGAACAAAAGCCTCGTTCCCTCTATCAAACCTATGTGTTGACTGAAATTATCAAGACTTACAGACGAATTGGCAGCTTATTAATGGAAACAAATCGCGAACGAGACAATTGTTTACTTAATTAATTAATTTGGTAGCTAACAATGTTATTGTACATTGTCAAACGTTCATATTGCTTCTTCATTTCATCATTATTACAATACTATCTATCATAATATTGATAATAATAATAATAATAATAGTAATTTTACCTTGAATACTTCCCAAATTGATGAAAATGGTAGTACAGCAATACCAACAAGTAGATCGGCAACAGCTAATGAGACAATAAATAAATTTGTCACTGATCGTAATTTTGATGAACAGAAAACAGCAGCTATCACTAAACAATTGCCAACAATAACCATAACATTGATAAGGGCAAGAACTGATAATGACAATAATAATTGTGGATCACCCCATTTGACATTTTCTAAAAGTGCCGCACACGCGGACGCATTTAGTATATCTCGCATTACATTAGCACTTTATTTAATACAAATTATGGAAAAGTTTTCGACTTTTTTCTGGATTAATTTGATTTATTAACGTATTTATCACTTCTTTCTGTCTTATAGTAGGGAAATCTTCACAAATGTTGAACAATAACTGAGCCATACTGTCGGCAAATTCACGTTAAATATTGTTGATAACATATCGTCATATTCATCATTACCGTCGATAATTTTGTTGTAATTATCGATGTAGATTGTGGAAGTGTAGTAATTGCCTTCAGTTGTCGAATAAACTCGAATCAATTTTCCATTAATTTTCCAAATCTGGAACAGAATAAGTGTTGATAATCGAATTTTTGTAAAGCAACGAAACGAAATAATTTATTCTCGAGAGGCTTTCCAAATTAATTGTCCTCTTCGCCTTACAATTTGTTAATTTATAAAGCAAAAAGTTGGCGAAAGTGGAAAGTTCTTCAAAAAAATATGACACCCACACGTCGGCTACATGAATTATAGCAAAGGGCGGAAAAGATAGACGGTCGATTAACTTGAATCTTCTGTTCAAACATCCCACACGTTTCTCAACAGTTACAAATACAAGTTTCCCTATTAAATCGACTAGATAAGAAGACTACTATCTGGTATCTTTCCTTTACCATTTATAATTCTGTGTGACAGGACCAGGTGAAGACCCTAATATAACTTGAATCCAATTTGTGTGGAGATCGTACAAGACTAGCTCCTTTTCCCGGATTTAAAGAAACGGTATTCCGGCGCATTATCGGTCAAATGTACGCCAACAAAGCTACTTTGACAGAATCTAAAACACGAATGTCTCATCTTATCGCCCAGGGGTTTTATAAATTTTAGGCGAGCTTTTCAAAGTCTTCTACAAGTATTCAAATATCGTCTAAGAGACTTCGTCTTTATTTTTATTTTGTATCATCGATATTAGCTTCAATACAATAATGCTTCAGCTTACGTTGCAATCTCATCGTTATAAACCTGAGCAAGAAACTTCAACAAGAACATTTAAAGACTTTACACAGATTCCCTTAAACTTGTACTGTTGGCAAGATGAAGAGGCTTCGTTTGGGGTAAATTTCCAAATTTCAATAACGACAATAAAACGGTTAAAATTATCTCGTTTGTTTGCCACAAGTGATTCATTTATAAACTGATGAATTGGTGGTGTTTACAGAAAGAAAATAAAGCACTTTATTTAATGGTATGAGAATTTCTGTCATAATTTTATAACGTATAAAGATATATGATGTATTTGTACGACACCAAATGGTTTTACGAAAATTGAAAGCATATTTTGTATTCATCCGCTCACTTGTCAGGGGTAATAATGAATTTTGTGCTAGAAGAAGGGTTGTCTCCTAGAAATGCGTATAATGGAAAATTAAAATCCATCCATCCAAAATTCATCAAATAATAATAACAATCAGATAACAACGGCAACAACTTTTCTAATATCGTTAGAATTTTGCATATGACTAATAAACCAGCAAATATGGGCCGTTTCTAGCCAGACTGCGGTCATTTATGGCATGTGTTCAACCCAAATCTACTATTAACGGTGAAAATGTAAAATCGATAGAACGTTTTCAACAGTTTCCTAAATATGTTCGATATTAGATAAGTAGGTAGAAATTCAAATAAACTAACAAGTTTACAGAAAAGTTCATTTCTAACTGCAGTTGTTAAGTTATTTATGATTAAAGTTTTATAATGAATGATTGAATCAGTTGCGGTTAAAAATCGATAGAGTCCATTTGAAACGGTTTAGTTAATAATCATAAAATCGTTAATCCTGTCGTAACTCTGACAAACAACGACCGTTCATCAAAACTTAAAGTGAATATTTCGCTGTATTTCAACGGAGTTTATTTAAATATTTACACTTTTATGAAATTTGGAGAATTATTGTATTGACAGAAGCATATTCATAATTCCAACTGTCGTACGTTTAACTAGACATTTATTGACTCTAAAGTCAAATACGTTTGATAATAAAAACGAATTTGAACGTGATCTCAACCAAAAAATAAAAATGATCATTTTAAACGACAAATGGCATAAATTTTGCTTTGTTTTTAAAGCAAACATGGTCCATAACATCAATTTATCATAGTTCCAACGGTGTAGTATACGGATATTTTCTTATAATTTCCCCCAAAAGAGACCTTGGGAAAATATTTGTTTTGTTAGCCCGCAAGGCGTCACTGTATTGGTTTGTTTTTCTATTATTCCAAAATGTAAACAATCTTTCTTGGATCGACCTAATCACAGCCGATGGTTATTTAAAACTTCCAATATATAATCCCATTAAATTCGCCTCCAGATCTGTAACTGTGGAAACGATCGCGAGCAAGTCGTATTTTCCTAATATCCGGCAGTGATAAGGCCGAATCGTTGATGATCGATATTATCGATTTGATGGTGAATAATTCGAATGTTCTTCTACGTGCCGAATAATGGACTGTCAAATAAACGATGGAAAAAGTAGCAGTTCCAACATTTCGGGTAACTCATCAGTCGATTTATTGGCAGTTGTAAAAGTGTGTTAATGATCAACAACAAGGCAGAATTTGAAAAAGGTTTCAATACTCGTGATGAGCTGAAAGGGGGCCGGTCATCATTATTCATGATTCCGCTTAAAACCATGGAAATATTCAATGATTTTAATTAAGTACTAGCGAAATTTTGACAACCAAGAGGAATAAAAAAATTATTTATTAAAGGCTGTTATTAAATTACGGTAATATTGCACGGAAAGTTCAACCGTACAGAAAATTCAGTGAGTTTTACACAAATTTCCACCAACTTTCTATGAATACATTAGTCTTAATTTTAGAATTATCTATTCGATATTGGATTCAACGGTTGAAAAATTAAATATCGGACAACAAACGTTGGGAAGATTAATAATAACGAAACCACTTCGTTTATTCCTATTCTATTTTTATTTGTAAACTCGTACCTATTCGTATTTCACTCAATTGTATTGATTTCCTTTCGTTATTAAAATTTTCAATTATTTATAGGACAATAGCGCACATTTCATATTAATACCAACTATCTTTGACATACATTTATGGGAATAGTTTTGCCTTTAATTTGAAAACTTCAACTTTAACCAAATCCCGAAGCAATTGCGACATTTAACAATGATTACAACAGTTGGAAATAAACGTGTGTTGTTTTATTTACAATGCTACCGCCTCAAGATAGACCGCAAGAAATTATCGTGGAGGAAATAATCGAAAAAACCTAGTGTGGCAGCTTCTATTTAATGAAAAACGAGAATAAACAAAACGAACAGGGACTATCTACTTTAATTGCCTGAATAAACCTCAGCTCCCTATAGCCGGCATGCTGGGCTGTTGACATAATGATTCGAAACGGGGTAAATAACTTATGAAAGTAATAAAGCAAAAATGCCCTCTTTGAGTAATTCAACGAGCCCCTCTTGTAGTTTCAACTTCAAACAGATCCGATACAATTATTGATTATTCGAAAAGAAGCCTCAAGAGGAGCGTTGGAAGTTTTCAATGGCTAGCTCTACAAACTATAACAGTAGCGTTTTTGCTGGGAGATTTCGCAAAATTTCCCCCAAATTTCGACACAATATCATTACATCCGATTGGGTATATTGCAGCGTTTTTTTCTAAACATTTGTTAACGCTAATCGAGTTTTTGCCGGGTCAGTTGGCGCGGTGGTAGCAAAATTTTTTTGCAAAGATGTTCATTTAGATTGGTTTATTGTTTTTATCAATGGTTAGGATATTGTTTGTGATTCTCTATATCTACAAATGGATAAATCATCAATTTTGATTCATAACACCATTATTGGAGCATTAGTTGAATTGCTTTTTTTATAATTTCTCAATTAATTCAATGGATTGTCGGTAATCAATCATCACAATTCGTTTTGTTCGAGTATCTCTTATAAAGAATTCATTTATAAGAGGCGTTAAGACAATAAAAGAACTGTTCTATTTCATATTGTTGGAATTCTGATGAAATTCTATATTATAAAAAACCGGAATTACATTACTTTTTTCAATTTTCTCACTAAACAACGCTTCAAGGTACGTTTGTTTAAAAGCAACAAAGCTAATTATTTTAAACTACGCGAAACTACCCAAACAGCCTAGAAACAGATCTTCAACATTATTTTTCCGGATATTATTATCGAAAATTGTTGTAAATACATTTTTTTTTCAATTATCCTCAACTTATATTTGAAGCGTAACGAAATCCTGCAATTAACTAAATGTTGCGCTTACATACAGCGACTACTTCCTGATATTTGAGCCAATTTTTGCTTTTTCGCTACCGTAATGTTGATTTTAATTTAGAACGTACGCTTATTTGCCAACATTTCCACAAGAAATTGCATGTGAGTTTGGAAACTTCCAATCGGACTCGATTTGCACGTGTTTACTGTTTAAAATGAACACGTGAGGACTTTATCTACACGTGAAGGTCTTCATTTATAGTTGAAATGGTAATCGAAACTTGGGATAATTTCACTCAAGTTTCTATTAAATTTCTCTATTAAAATTCGTGTAATGACGGTACCAGCATTTTGGCAATTTCGATAAAATTTCGTGTGTAATAAATAAATGGAAAACAATATTCCACTTGAAATGTTTATCAGTTTGAGCGATACTAGAGAAGATTGATCGTGCTCTCAGTTTAATTAAACATTTATAACATCCGAAAGTAAACACGATAATTAATCGAATAATGACATGTCTGGACAATAATTGTAAACAGATTTTTAATGCATACATGACGTTATCCATATGCTGAAATTCAGTGTTAATTTGGAACTAAACATCAAAGTCGTGCTGTTAAGAATGACTTGTCAACGATACCGATGGGTTGTGGTGTCGAGAGTGACGGTTTAATTTAATTCGTACCCTATTAACACGTTTAAATTGAATAAGATGTACGAAGATATGGGGTGAGTTTTCGGTAAAAATAAATCCAATTTTTAATAGATTGCACGTCTGTTAACTAGGCGAATTTATCATTAATCCTATCCAGTCATATATCTTGGGTATTGTGGAAATGTTGCAACATCAATTGGCACTTTGTTCTAGTGTAATTTACATTTTATGTATAATATGTAAACGTGTTAAAGCATATTTAGCGTTGTAAACAATGTTGTTTCTATTGTCTATTTTACGTTTTTTTCTATGTAAAGAAAGACCCATGAAATACATGTAGAATCTGCTATAATTATCTGCGATGGGAGTTTTATAAAGTTTACCGTTGAGCCTGAATCTATCCTTTGGGGATCTTTTCGCACACGTTCAACAGCAGATAAACTTACAATTCCAACCGCTTAATGTAACTAAATACGATAGATGAATTAAAAATTTAAATCGATTGTATGTTCGAATAATTATCGATGTATGTTCTCGTAGTTCAAATTAGCTTAGTTTGGAACAATTTAATTATCACAGGGACTCAACTAATAGACGCACATTGGATTACGAATTCAATCCATTGCCGAAGATTTAATACTGAAAGCGTTAACGAAATTACCAGGAAATTGTTGGAAGAATTAGAACATCAAAAGGATCAAAAATTGGATTACCACCAATCGAATGTGCTGTAAAAGATTTGATCGGTGAAATCTTGTGAGCGGTCGTACGGAAAAATACCATTTTCGGGTAAACTGAAATTCGTCCGTTAGAATAATTCCAACATTTTCAGGAATGGATAACGTGAAAAACAAATAATAAATAACATTCCATTCACCAATCAGAGAAATTCGCCCAATTGCGTTTAGTTATAAAACAAGCAACAACAAGTAGAATATCGTAAAAAATCACCTGTAATTTCGGCATTTTGGCGAAATAACTTCAAATATTAATTCGAATAAAGTTCCATTCAATTACCACTTGGGTTGGTTTAAATCGTCCAATAGAAGCGAATGAAATTGTTAAATAATTACGTTACGATTTATCGTGTAGTATGCGGGCGCGTATTAACTGAATCATGACGGCACCATCGACACCAGAATACTGAACGTCGTGACGCTCAGCAGGAATATCTCCTAACCCTCTCCCGGTTAACCTAGGATTTTTGCTTCTGCTCGGCTCGACCGATTCACAATTCCACACATACGAATACAACAACATAAAATATATTCACCTACTACTAGACCATGCACACACATACTGAAATATTTGCGAAAGAGTCTGGAAATCTTTGCCCAAATAGTGGCCAGATGCTGTTCTTTGCTGAAATGGAAACTTTATTGCACCAATTCAAACACGATCTATATAAAGCTTAATAGTTGTTGTGAACATGCTAAACCAGTCTATTAGAAAACTTAATGATTACTCGGAGAGATCGGGTGTCAAGTGCAGGGGTAGTTTTTCTGGGCCTCAAAAATTCGATATTTAATCGAATATAATTACAAATATCCACGTACAGTTGGGATAGTTTAAATAAAAGTCGAATTGAATGTTTAGCACGTAGCAAACTTTAACCGAAACTGAATCTAGTAAGAAATTGGTCATGTTACGTGTACTGAAATTCTTATCTATCTACAACAACTGACCATGGATTGTAACGCTACCATGTCGTCAAGTAGATGATTGTAACAGCCTTGACCTTATAAAATCCAACGATTTATACAGGGAGTTTTTCTTTCTCATTATTTTTGTTTTCTTATATTCCTGTGAGGAAGTGTATTTAATAAAGAACACCCTTATTTCCGCCTTTTTAGCAGCACGTTCCTCGGCACTAATTAGATTATCAAACTATAATTTTTCGTTCAATCTACAATTAATTTTAACAGACGAGTAAATCGGAAATTTTGACTTTTGTAAACCGAAGGCAACTTTTAAGTTTGAGCTATATTGAATATTTTGCAAGTCATCATTTCTATATATTGGAGAAAACCTTTTAGAATATTTGGTGTTAGTATCAAATAGAATTTCCCCACCCGATCGAGCCCTTTGGAGTTTCTGTATTGTTATTTTTTTATTATTCAATCCACACCACATTATACTGTAAGACTACAGCATTCAAACATTAGCAAATCGAATACCGGGGGTTGAATGAAAATATGCAATATTCTCGTTAAAGAAAACCGATTGATTAAGGTTGACAGTACATGATTAGAATGTGATTTTTCAAATTTTGGGGCCATTTTATAAATTAATGTCGACGTTATTTGAACTATTTTGGTCACACCAACTTTATAAATTTGGCCTAATGTTCGTTAGTTTGTGTGTTATTACTTATTAATATTATCAAGTAAATTAAAACTTGAGGCTTAATACAGTTGGAAACTACACCAGCACTAACCTCATAGATTGTCCTGTAAAATTTCAATTGAAAATTTAATAGTGGAAAGCGTGGCTTATAACGACTCTTATTAAATTCCGTAAACGACTGGTCCGATATCTTTAGAAAATCCAACACAAAACCAACTATTAATTGTTTTGTATTTTTTAAGAGATAAGAAGAAGATCAATACTTGATGTTAATTATATAAATGTGGAACAATTATCGATTAGAGCACAATTGACAGGTGTTTCTCCAAGGATTTTCTCCAAAGATTATCCTAAAAATACGACTGCAGTTGTACGCAAGTCGATCAATAAAATCCCACGAATTGTTTGGTTAAAAATGAGACACTCGAACGAAAAACAATCCAATTTCTGTAATATTACAATTGTCGCCAGTATTTCGGATCAATCTGAAATTTTCTAAAGTTAATTAGTTTCATTATACCTACCGCATTTATAACAATTCTCAGAACATTGGAAAAACAACACAAAATCTAAGACGTTGGTCTTCAAAATTCGCAGCGTCACTATTTCTGTTTGATACTCATTAAATTCCACCATTAAGCAATATTCGGACATGAATATACTTCGGCAAGTTTGTAAAATTTCTCCCAAGAAATCCCAAAGGATCCGGTAAACTTGCCAGTAACGCAAAAACGTTTCGATTTTTTGTTGAATATCTCAATTTTTTTCCATCAACTGTCTCCGCTACAATCACCAAGCCTCAAGATATGTTTTTAACGATTCTACTATAATAATATCATCTGTTAAACACGTACGTTGGACGTTTTCAATAAATATAAAGTTTTGGTTTGTTTCATTCTCAAGAGATAAGTTTGAGAGAAGAAAAAATGTTTGCAAGATTTGTGAGCTAAACAGTAAAGATGATGGATTTTTAAAGAAAAAACCGCATGTGTGACGTAAAATAAATAGCTTTTCATTCTAAAAGGTGGATTTCACTAAGGAAATGATGATGAGGGAATTTAAAGTGAATAAAAGGGAAGTTCTTGATTAAACATTGATGTAGTGTTGAAATGAAACTTTCGACCATATGTTCACGATAGGATGCAAAAGTAAAATGTAACAAAAAGCTTCAACTGAAGGAATATTTAGTTTCATAATAGCCAACAAAGGAGCTTTCTTCAAGTTTTGTTTGTTATTAAAACTGAACTTTCGAGGTATATCTGTGCAACAATAGCAACAAGACAATTAGAATTTGTTTTAATGAATTTTAATAATACAGTTTCGTTCATTTAGATTAATAATGATAATTTTGATTTTGAATGTTGAAAATTAATCCGATTTCTAAATAGGACAGGATTTGAACGTAAAGCTTCTCATAATACGATAAAACCCTCTTTTCAGAGCTCAATATTTACGTTTAATGCATTATTGCAGCTGTTGCGTACATCCCCCTTTATTAATAATTTATTAAATTTAATTTCATTTGTAAGCCTCCTGTCAGTTGACGATCATAATATTGTTATTTTATTCGTTAAATTAAGCCTGTAAATTGAAGATTTCTTTAACAAAAACCCCAGAAACGGATGATTTGAGAAAATTCAAACAAGAAATAAAGAAGAATCGCACCATTTCACGATCGAGTCATAAATATAAATCGTTTTGAAACAACTACCGCATACATTACCAACACACTGTGAGTTTTCCGCAGCTTTTCTGTGGAAATTTAGACGAATCTAAAACGGTAGAAAAATTGTGGTATTATTATTGTGTGTGACATCTGATCTAATAATAGAGAGAGCAGATTATTTTCAAACCGATAAACGATGAGGAATTTTTCTATCGCGCTGCCAAATTACATCTAAATTTACTTACAGTAAAACAGTCAACTTTAAATTTGTTCAACAAGAAGAGAAAATACACAAAAACTATCCCCTCAAATAATGTCAGAAACTTTTACATAACTAGATGTGAATTCTCGAATCTTGCGTGCTTCCCGATGGCTATCAAACCGCCCATTTGGTCATCTATTGCCCGTTATTGTTCCATTTGAGAACCTAGTAAATGTTGTAGAAAATGTATCGGATATAGGCTAACCTTTAGCGGGTGAATAAGATAAAATCTATAATGTTTGGCATGTTGAACGGTAGGCGAAAATTCACTTGTCGATAAGTTGCCATCCGTACCATCTATAAAATCGAAAGTATGTATGTCGATAATCCAATTAGGGAAAGGTCCAAACAGAAAATGTGCTGTGTTCAATATAAAGGTAAAGTGTTTAGTTGGAAAACCGCAAGTTGCAAAAACCAACCGAATTCAATTCGAAAATGACATTGGATTCTTTAATTTTGTTTTTTAATGTAATACAACCGGATTTTCTCGTATATTTTTTATTTGTTTACATTTTTAATCGGCGAAATTTCATCCGTGTCGATACTTTTCACTCCCGACAGGCATGATGATATTAAAAAAGAGAAACAACAAACGAAATGAAATACTGTAGCACCCAGTAGAATAATATCCAAATTACCTTCAGGATTAATAAAAATAAATGACTCTTTGTTAAAGTCGTCGCCTCTAGCTGAATATAAAATAAAATGTGTTAGACAAAGAAAACTGAAAAGATTGTGAGAGATGAAATATTTAATACCCGATTGGACTATTTATTTGAAACAAGTTTTCGACTTTTGAACTTCCCATACGAGTTAGAATGAAATAATTTCGATTTATTATTAGAATTTATGGATAATCACTGTAGGCTCTTGTTACAGGATTCTATCGAGAATTTCATGTGTAAATTTTAACCAAATCAACGGCAATCATATTAAACTGGCCAAGTAATTACAGAATTTACCAAGTTTATTACCTACAGCGTACAATAAAACCCAATCAGGACTACAAAATAATCCAATTAATCGTCGACAAATCGGATGAGTTGCACCAAGTCTTTGTTTTGTTTTAAAATTATACAAAAGCATCAACTCGGTTGAACAATTCCGTGTAATTTTCATAATTATTCGAGTTTTTGTTTCATTTCCATCCGGCGAAAGCGCTACTTGCAGCAAAGTAAACAAATAGACGGTCGTATATTTTCTAGAATTAATCAATTGGATAAAAGTGAATCTAACAGAATCGTGTTGATCATTTGTACGTTGTGTTGAAAAATAAATCACCATTATCCGGGCCGACAATCCAACAAAAGCTTGTACAGTTAAGAAGACAAATGGACATTTATCCAATATCAAAGTATAGTGTGCAGACGATAGAGGAATACTCCAACACGGAAACGGTGACGATTAATATCGACTTAAAGGCGAAAAAAATTGAGCCATTATTGTTTGTATAAAATGAAAAATAGGAAAGTAGAACGAATGGAAAGTAACAGATGATCAAAACACTTGAAATGTGTGGCTGGATAATTTCCGCCATTAGCCGTTCTACACAAAAGGAACGAAACAAATGGCCAGGCGAAAAATTGCGGAAAACGAAAGAGAATTCCACCAACTTTTACCTGTTTTGAATACTAAATCTACAACTATTCGTTATCGGGTTTTTATATTTTGTCGTCTATATGTTCAATTCAAAAGAATCTGTACTTGTCGTTGGGGATTCGCAAACATATATCAATTTACTGTAGAAAATTGTCTGAAATAGATGATTTGAAATTTAGTGGAAGAAGAAACAATTTCATACACAGTTTATCATTCTGAGTCTACATGAGTACGCAAATATGTTATTAAAAAGGGATGATGAATTCCAACTATATAAACATATAGATTGTTTTCAACTGGAATAAACAGAGAGTTATACAGCAAATCGATCGAAAGATATTATTTTAGAGACTTATCTACCTACGCTTTATTCCATCAACAACAGGGTTCATCATATTAGCTTAAAACCGATTCTATTTGGTGGGTATTTTTCAAGTATTTTTTACCATTAAAATTCCCAATTAAGCTGCAAACGTACTAAACGTTAAACGGTAAAACGGTAAAAATCGTCGCTTTTACGAGATTATGGAAAGTTACATTTAGAAAAAAGCTCTTTAATTACATTTTTTTACTGTTAAAGAAACAAACGAATAGCAAAGAAATATACAGACTAAAATAATGATAAAATCAAGTCGAATTCGTTTCACTATATTTTCCATCTTGTTTACGTCGATCACTTTGAAAATTGTTAATGTTCAATCGAAAGAATCGAATCGACTGTCTTCAAGAAAGACATTTTGTAGCTTGCGTTTGACGGATTGCAGGGAGGGTAGAGTTAGCTTTTTTTTCATTTTATCCGAGCAGAACTAATGAAGGTGTCAACAGAAATTCACCTCCTATTGGTGTATCAATGCATAGATGTTAGATTCATACCAATACGATTATCTATCAGAATTCATTAAATAAATTAAACTCCAACCTGTCGTTGACATAATTATTTAACTATTAATAAATAAATATTCGAATATACGTCAATGTTTAAAGTCTTGAAGATTTCCGCCGAATTGCATCTGTGAACATTCTAATAATGAATTTGCAAGCTTCTGTTTTAACAGCATTAAATACGTAATCTAATTTTTCCACCCTCTTCACTCCCTTGTTGCTGTCGTCTATTCGGCGATACGTAATGGTAGAGATCGAAACAAGATTCAAATGATGAAATAGAAACGAAATATTCGTTGAATCATTAAAATAAGAGCTTGGGGCGAGTTTGGAAGATGGCACCATTATGTCTGCCTATTTATACAAAGATAACGCTACAAACGAGAAGAAAAACAAGCCTATTTGTTACAACGGGTGGAAAAAACGACAAATACAGGAGAAACAAAATTGTATGATTTATACGAATGGACTTGTGAATATTCGTTAATTAATCATGCATTGTACGGATATATTTGGTTATTAAAACTGTGCATTAGAACATAACGTTAATGGACCCATTTTCCGTATTTTATGAACGCAATGTTCAAATGAAATTGTAGCATAATTTCAACACTGGTACAAACAACAACTAATACACGTACAGAAAATTAAATAATGTGAAATACAAACACAAAACTTCCATCTCTCTATAAAACAATTCAATTTAATATATTTTATGTGTAAATTTACTTTTCATCAAAACCACTATAAAGCATTCGGTGATTTATTTGGATGCTCGATATTACGTCAGAACAATGCCCATCCACTGAATAGTTTTTTTATTGTTGTTTTACATGTAAATCGTTTTAATTAGAAAACTTGGTCTTTTATATCGTGTGTGTTGGCTTTTTCCGTCGGTAAAACGGGAATAAATCACAGTCCATCTCCAATTAACGTACGTTTACTTAATTGATACTGTAACGTGCACTTTGACGGCAAATTAGACCTGTAATGGCATTATCTCATTATTCATTAACTGTTTAGTTTGCAATTTAAACAAACTAAATGAGTTGATTATAAGCATCAATAAATTTAAAACAATTTGCCTTTCATCGTACATTTTCAAACGATTTCTACCCACATTCTCCGAAACGAACAAAGAAAATTTCTAGCAATACTTTCTCTTAAAAACCACCAATTATTGCCTGGAAAACAATCAACTTAATTAAAGAAGAGTACAGTTGATAATGTCTACATAATACGAAAATTTGATCAAAAAATCGAGGATAATGTGGTATATAGAAAAGAAATAATGAGATTTCGACAGCTCGTAATATCTCTTCAGTCTGTCTGATCCTATTTGATCTTCGTTGGGCAAAGAACTGGAATATTGAATAAAACAATACGAATAAATCTGTACGTAAATTTGATAGTAGGAAAGCGAACGAAACGTATTGACCCGGCGCCTCCACCATTTCTACACGAACTCTTCAAATAGCAGCGGAACTAATTGAAATAGCAAATTATTCACATTTTGTCTTTAAAAATAAATGAGAATTATTCAAACATCCATATGGCTAAACTTTTGACAAGAATATAATTCTTTTGTTTTACAGTTTTATTTAAAACCCTGTCTGAGTTGGTGTGTTTTATTAAGTGGAAAATTAATGATAGTTTAAAAGTTGCGTTGATTTTTCCAAAAATCAATGGACAATTGTATCGAAAGTATTCTCTAATAAATTTATTCCACCGCCAAGCAAATTATCGGAAAATTAAATGAGTTAGGAAACTCTGTCTGGTAAGAGATTGATGTATACCGTCAGAGTAAACATAATTTCCATCTATTACAAAATAAACTTACAATCGCGTCAATATTAATTTGAAATGATTTTTATTTATATTACTTTACTAGTATTCTATCATGTATTTATTGAAATTTCATTGAATAATTAATGATTGAATTAGAATTTTAAATCGGTTTGTTATTGTTTTGTACAAATGGGGTGAGGGAGAGTTAAAATAGCTGATGCGGAAAATAAAAAAATATATCGAGGCGATTTTGTTGACAGTTCGTTTATATCCTATACAAGTTACAGACAACAAAGGTGGTAACATTATTAAACTACAGATTTTCTTCAATAAATTAGGATTCAGTAAAATGAAAAAGATATAAAATTAATCAAGCCCCCTTCACTTCTTTATCATATTGTTCTTCCAATTGGATACCTGTCGATTCATACAATAACAGATAAAATCTGGTTCTTCCATCCAATACAAATTCCGTCCTTCAATACAATTCCAATAGTATAGAAAACGATTGCTTTGAACTTATATTGGTTTGTATTATCAAACTGCCATTCTTTACAGCATTCCCAACTCCCCCCGAGAAAGCTATTGTCGTTTATTTTGATGAAAAAGCCGCCCTCTAAGAGATGTTCCCCTTGTAATAAATAATAAGCTCCCATCTTTCTAGATAGAATTTCTCCTAGGAAAGTCATTAAAGTAAAATTGAAACTTAACCGCACGTCAAAAAGGTAGTCGTTTGGAAGTGCTTCACTTTCAACATCGACAGTGCAAATTAAAGAACGTTGGAATTGATAGAATTACGTTACAATTATCTGTCGCTCAGGTTAACATAAGAGAATTTTTCGTAAATTAAAACGAAAATGGAAGAAAATTGTATTTATCAATGTTGAATCAACAAATTAACCGATATCCGAAGAAAACTGGAGTAATTGAATTAATTTCCATTCTGTTGTAGAATTTATTGACAATTCGATGAGTTTTGTATAAATTTCGAATATCGACTTTTTAATAAAAAGAGTGCAAAAGAAAATCAAAGATTTCACCGAACTAATTCAATTTACTTCTTTTTTATCGTTTTCTGTTATACAGTCTACCTTAAGACTGGATGAAGAAAACTTTCGTAATTGGATAAAACTTACTATGCGACCTAAAAACTGTGTGACTCGATAAATTTGCCCCGACTTTTTTCTCCATTCGTCTTTACGATTCGAAACTGGGAAATTGTGAATCGCATTTCGTGTCCAACATCGACTGATTGTAGGAAATATTAATTATTTTAATTTGAATGAAACTTTGATGTTAAATAAATAAACGAATCTTTTAAGACTATATAAAAGGAAAGTCTCGTTGAAAGGATACAGTTTTAAGGGCATTGATTGAAGTTGAAGAAGATAAGAGGAAATCATCAACAACCTAACATTTCTATTCCATCTCAAAAAGCTCGCTTTACTCTTTGGGAAAGTTTACTGTGTGTTCGGTCGAATTTAGAAAATTATTACACTTCTTAAAACGGACTCACTCTGTTTGATAAATGGTTCAATTTATAAAAACAAAGACATTTCGGTAACCACGACTACTATTATTGAGGACCATCGATATAATTGGGGGATATGTTCAAAACCACTCTATATCGGCTTATCAATAAATTATATAAGCGGTCCTCTTCATGCAATAATAACCCCGATGATTAATTGGATTTAAATCAAGAATCTTAATTTTTCAGTACAAAACTTATATTCTAATTTGCGCCCTAATTAATGCGTACAATTCAACCGAACAATTCGTTAATTAGTAATTAATTAGTAAGAATCTGTTATTAAATAAACTTGAAAATAAGACGATTACATTTAAGAGCTTTAATGCGATAAGGATTTGATTCTATGGTACTTGACTTGGACGATTTATCAATATTTCTGTGCCTCAAAAAATGACATTATCAATCCAATAACGGGTGAGCCTCTTCTTAAAAATGTCCATAATAAGGGTCAGGATTTGTGTTGGAAAAGGTCTCTCTAATAGGTAGAATGGTGAGTTTATCTCTATATATTTTCCCTCTTATTTCCTTCTATTTCCGTCAACGTTGGGAGCGTTATCATTTCTTTTTGCTAACTGTACGTTTTATCTGTTAGCCATTCAATGTGTCGTTTGTCGAGAACTAGCTCCAAACTACTATAATTCTCTACTAGAATTTACTTATTTAGTAAACGTATAAATACCAATTATTTGAAAGCCTCCCAAACAAATCTACCACTTCCTCCCATCTGTTACATTATTGTGATTTACGTTGAACTGGCAAACACTGGCTGATGGTCACCGTATCATCAGCTCAGTAAACTGAAAAGCTTGCAATTTTAATTAGCCAATCGTTGAAAAAATTGTGGAAATTCAACAATACTATCGGAAAAATGAAACGCCAACGCATAAAAAAATAGATTTTAATGAGATATTTGCATGAAAACTTTTCTGATACAAATCAGACACAAAAAAGAAACGATGAGAATTTTTACAAGTCGTTTTTGTAAAGAAAAAGTTTTGAATAAAACATAATTCAACAAACTCGGATTGTATCTTAGCTGAGAATAACTCTCAATTAGCAAACTGGAATCTAAAATATACCTGAAACAATGCCATCTCATTATATCCATTCAACAATCTAGAAAATACTACGTTCCAATTATAATTATTAATCTTCAACAGTATTCTCACTAATTAAGTTGAAGATTATTGTGTTTGAGATTTCTTCATTTCTATAAAAGCACACGTAGATATTTCGATTGAATTTGCGCTTTTTTTTCTCGAAATAGATCTACTCTACTCTCTAATGAATAGAAAATGAACTTGGTAGATTGAAATTGGCAGATAATACTAAATCTACTTGAAAATAGTACAAATAGATTGAACTGAATACAACAGTCTATCGATCTTTTACGTTAAAATAACGTCCTGGTTTACATTTCGAACATGAAAAAGAATGAAACTTTATGATTTTTATGACAATGGTGCTTAAAGTATGGTATTTTAAGCACACCGATTTTTCTCTGTGTAATGTTAGAGGCAGATATAGAGTAACATGGAAACTATATTCATCTCTAAAATCCATTCGTGTTGGTTTTCAACGTTTCCATACTGGAAACATTTCCATCCAACTAATCTATAGACAAGTTCTTACCTATTGTATTCGATAGAGCATTGAAATTCCGCTAATAATCTCTTAGTACGACGCATTCGGACCAAACTACACGGCTTCTTGTTCATAAATCTGAATATTCAGGTTGATTCAAGTAAAGTTGATGAGTACATGCATCTATTATGTTCATATATGTAACCGGAAAGCTTCTTTATTAAATTGCTATTCAGTTTTACTATATTAAAGGCCACTCTATTTGATAGTCATACAGGAAAAACAATTAATAAGAGTTCAATATTGTGGAAATTTAGCCTCAAATTAATTGATTTTAGAAAATATAAGGCATTTGTGGAAAATTTTGCACAATTTGCTGCAGCGTTATTAAAATCAAACGAATACTTGTTGGATTCTTTCACTATTATGAAGTATTGATGATCGTGAGGATGCTTTATAAAATATTTCAAGCTCCAACTTGTATTGTTCAAAATATTCAAAAAAAGAAAGAAGAATAACACCAATAACAGAGAGTTGTTAGTCTTCATATCATTAATTGAATTCTCCTATATGTATTTAGAATTTTCAACAGGTATTTCATAAATTACACGGTACAAAATTGAAATTTTTTTCAGTAAATAAGTACGCTGCTTCAATGGAATGAAATAAAAATACAAGAGATGTTTTATATATAAAACATATTATTCAGCTTAACCTTTTCCCTTTATACTGAATTCATTCCATAAATAGAATAGGATGACAAAAGTTATTCTATTAGCTTTTTTCCCCATTTTATTCTATATTTTTATCGACTTTCACGTGCGGCATTAGAAAAATATTTATGTTGTTCATTTTCAAGTGGGTGTTGTTGTTATATTAATAATTTCTTCTAAAATAAAAGCCATAAAAATGACAATGAATCGTTTCTGTTTCTATTAAAAATAAAATCGTATTTAGAGAACTTTCTTGAAATTCGGTTAAGCTTCAAGATGCTATGAAAATTCCAAAGTTACAATAGAAATTGCGGTGTTAATCCCATTGGATCAATTAAGCCCTCTGTTGAATATATACCGATCTGAATACCGATAGTTATTAATCCGAATTTCCATTCAAACACTGTTCTTACTTTCTTATTTAGATGGGAGATAATTATATTGGCATATTTGATTAGAGTAGGTTGATAATTTCTTGTCGCTTTACAACGATATCTTATCAACAATAGATTGAATTCAATTAACCTGAATTTCTGGTAAAAGAATTCGATACAATTATCGGAAATTTCTGCACTTTATCAACGTATTTTTATCGTTTATTCAGTCTATTTATTATTTAGACGTTAGTTACGTGATAGTGGATTTGTTTTCAGCTCGACCACCCCCATTAAAATCAATACTAGATGTATTCCAACCTCTATTTTATCCTAGCCAAAGTTTGAATAGCCGTATTTTACGACAAGTATAATTATCATTAAATGTGACATTTATTAATTTGCACAATTCTAAATGGAAAAATACAAATTTGCGTGACTCGAGAATTAAAAAGACAGCGTCTTTACATTAATTGTGAATGTTTAATTTTACTTGTTTTTATATTGCACAATATTTAAATTTATCTTGATCAACAACACATCTACGGGTCATTAATTTTACAAAACTTGTTAAGTATTTAACTTGTCAACTATTCAAGGATTGAATAAGAAACTTCTATGATAACATCATCAATTTTAGAAGCTTCAAGTCGATGAAAATCGAAACTGTCTAGTTAATTTTAGAAGCATATTTACAAGTAGATTTGGACAAACACCTCCTACGTAGTTTTATTAATTAATCAATAAGGCAGTCTAAGCACTTTTAGACGATCTATAGAACTTTAAGATTCTATCAAACATCTAACGCTAGATCACAATTGATACTTGACATCAGCAGTTATAAAAAATATAACGAAACATCTTCGCTAACTTCGTTTTCTAGTAAGCTTTCAACGATTAAATTGATGCCATTATCCGTCAAGTGGTTGTTATTTTAATTTAGTTTATTTAATCAGCACTGCTTTGTTACGCCGTCAATAATCAATATTTCAAATGCTATTATTGACGATACTCTATTTATAATATAATTCGAGTTATTTTAGTTAACAGAAAAAGCTTCAAATTTTAATCAAATTTCAATTAGTTTGAAGCACGTCATTCAATTGACAACTAAATCAGAAATGTGTGACAATAATAATAACAACACCAGAACTTTCAATAGAAAATGAAGACGATTCTCTTCAATGTTCGAGTTTGATTACAATGGGTTGTCGTAATAAATTATGTTTTGTAAGAATAGCGAATTCAATGTAAATCAACCAATATAAATAATTGTTTTTTAATCTATAAAGTACACGAATTTATCAATAGAATAATTCACTGTGAATTCCCTTATAAATTGATCTTAAGGACAGTCAAAAAAGAGGTGTAAATTAGTGAAATATTCTGTACAAATATGTATCGATTCAAGCATCAAGTCGATTTCAATTTGGTTTATAAATACGGAAAATAATTCACGAAGCAGATTTCAGTTTCGGTGTTCGTATTTAAGGTAATATCGGTCGATAATTTGCGATTATTAGTCTAGCGTGGCATAAAATCGAGGTCAATTTATTTATATCGTGTTATAAAATATTAGTATCAAAACTATACCATAATATTGTTAGAAATTAGTTGATAAAACTCTAAAATTTTAATGCAAATAGGTCGAAATTAGTTGAAACTTCATCAAATAGTTTCACAAGTTGCACTCTTCTATACCGACATTAGATAATTATACAGACTAATCTTAATTTATGCAGTAGAATATTCAGCAATGATAACAAAGTTTACATTTTGATCATCATTTAGCAGATGCTGCTGAATGTAAACTATATTTACCTATGAATGTATGAACGCAGGTTACCACAATTCTCCTCTGCTCATTATAAATTTCAATATTAACATCTATTTCACTAATATTTACAAATACGGCGTATTCTATGTTAGAACAACACATAAATTAGTATTAAGAGAAGCGGATCTAGAAAGGGGGAAAGCAATGGAATCGATCTATTCAAATTTGATAGGGATCGATGGAGATAAATAATAATAATAACGATAATAAACAGCCAGTATACAAACTTCTGCAATATTATATTGTAAACAAGCAAATGAAAGAGAAGAGAGAGGAAAAAAGGAATAACAGCCGCCAGTCCAACAATCCAACAAACAATAAACTTCTTGAAATATTCACAAAGTAAATTAGGGTATTAATAAAACCTATTTAGTTTTAATTTCGGAGTTTCGGCACAAAAAAGGTACAACTTCTAAATGAATTAATCGAATTGTCTGTACATTGTTTTCCATTCAGTTTAGTGTGAATAATTAAAATATGAACAAACAATGAACGCCCAGTTGGATGCCAGACTACCCTTAAGCGATCAGAGACAAGCACCAAGCTTTTTTCAGGGTGAATTTCATGAATGAAAATCGTCACTAGTTCATTAAAATTGCCAATTTTACTTCCTTTCAGCAACGTCTGCTCGAAACATTTCACAAAAAGCTCTTCTAATCTAATTGTTTTCATTTTAATTTAATTTAAATTACTTTAAAACGAATTGTCCTCCACTTATGCTCTAAATAAAACTACACCAGTGTTTCCCAATCGAAATTTGTTAAGTTGTTCGAGAAACTCTGGTTTAGATAGTGCAGTTAAATTAGCAAACAGCAACAGAACTGAAGGATTTCTGCCTCTGAATCCATGTTAATATTACAAGGAGGCGATTTGTGATGATTTAATAAATAATAATGAAGGTCAATCGATCTTTCTTACGATTACAGATTAGTTTATTGTTTTCCATCACGCAAACTGTAGAAAATTACCGATACAGACATCCATGTCAATAATGTTTGTTTTTTTCCCTTTGGTGTTTATAAACAAGTCATAATCAATTTTTATGTCAGAAATAAAATTTAGATAACTCCAAAAGTTTTATTTATAGAAATTAGAGCGAGATTTTTACGATCTGCTCAATTTTCTATGGTGTGAATTGCGTTATTAATGGACGAAACGACAATTTGTGTTGATATCAAATGCATCAATGTTTGAGTCCGATTTCTAGACCTCTTTTGAACAGTCTGGATTTCGCGCCCGTCAAAAAATAGGTTATAAAATTGAAATTTTGAGGTTGGAAATTCAAATAGACAACAGCAGCGCGCAATTCAAAATTTTCAACTTCCAACTATATTTTTAATCTGTATCAGCTTTTACGGACGTATCAAGGGATGAATGTAGTTGAGACTTTCCACAAGCAAAGTTAAAGTTGGCAACAATACGAATAAAGTTTAGAATTCCCATAAAATTCATCGATTAAATCTTATTTAATTCATTAGGGATTAATTATGTTTTGTTAACTAGAACTGTTGTAATAGTAATTCGTAGTGTTTCTATCACGAACTTGGAATAAATTCTAAAATGGTTAGGTTATATGTATAGGAACCGGTCCTTGCCTACAGGTACATCAAATATGTAAACTTATAATAAGGACCTCTTGTCATCCACACTTCCTGCTCACGAAATAATAAGGCTATTAAAGCCCTATTATAACTCAAAATTATTATATTATCAATGATTCTACTGAATTGTTTACAATTTCAAGGAGAAAAGAATTTCTGGAAAAACAACCAACAATAGAGGTCGTATTAAACAACTCGAACAAATATTTAAACAGATCAAGTTTAATACAATCTATGTGTAATTTATGTTGTTTCACGCATTATTAAACAACTATTTGATTACAATAGTAAAGTTTTTATGTTGTAAACAAAATTTCATTACCTCTTTTATGTCCCGAATCGTTTTGGACCAAACGGAAATACAGGAATGTGCCACTTGTACCAAAAACACTACAAGTAATTAAATGGAATTGTAAAGAAAATACGCACATTTTATTGTATCGTTAAAAATAACAGGAATGAGTTCAGAGTTTCGTTTATTTTGGAATTGAATCAATCAAAGACACGCACAATTGTACAATTAAAGTCGAATTTATTTCCTTGCCATATGTATGTATTGTCACAGAAAATAAACCTCAATTGATGTTTGCATTATTTTTCCTCGAAACAACAATCCAAAATTGGTAAAACAAAGCGAACTCGTTGATACCAAAACAAAATCCAACAAAATCAACAATTCATACAAATTTGTATGTTCCTTAAATAGGAATGACGAAATTCCATTTACAAGTGTCTATTGATCGATAAGCTATATTTGACCTTATTGAACCAGGCAAGCTATTTCGAGAACATCAATAGCCCTACCGATATAATAATGAGCAACAGATATGCCCTGAAAGTATCGATTATCGTCCATCATTCACGATTTCACCAGTTGTCAATCACTTTTATCCACTATTTTTAAATAACAAACAAAATAGATAGAGTGTCCACTTTGGCAAGTTCCATCAAGATAAATCTGTCTATTTCGCAGCAAACAAATCGGTATGAATTTGAATTTCAAGTAGAAAATATTCACATAGGGGAGATACAACAATAATTCAGTCGATTTTACGAGCCAGATTCGGCTGAATTGTCGAACGTTTTTATCGAAGTTGTATATTAGTGGAATGAGCACAAAATAAGATTCCCGAAACTGGATCTACGTCTGTAATGAAAGTGGGATAGAATGAGGTAATGCTCGGCCGCACGAAACGGGAAAGTTGCCTCGATAAATTGTAGATCAAAGACAGACGAGATATTCCACGTTTGCATAGTGCAGCTGAAAATAAAGAGAATTCACGCAACTACTTCCTACTTCGAGCTAGTAAACAGTAAATAAATCATTTAAACTGGTGATTTTGCGATGGATAAATCGCTTGATCCTTGCTCGTTAATCCTCTTTCTTTTAACAATGGGAAAGATTTTCCGACGATGGATAATTTCGTAAACTAAAAAATTAGTTTCAATGTAAAAAATCGAGATATTTATGGAGACTTTGTCTTGTCTTTTTCCGGGATAAGCATCTTAAATCGCCTGATTTATAAATTTCTGTAAAATGCCCCTAATTGCCCAATTTCTTGTTTGTCGAAACGATAACGAGAAACTCAAACAGGACTCAACACGATGTACTTCAAAATCTCCAATCTTCAACGCTCCCCAATTGGTAATTTAATAATAATGCTGAATTATAAAAAAGATTATTTGTGCTTATTTTACGAAAGGGCAATCGATTTTCGTCCAAAATCATAAAAGTTCCTGAATTTTTTCTCAATGCTCTGATAATTATCAAGCGAACAGCTAGAGGATATCCTCCCAATATTGATGCGATCTTTAATCTAGATCTTAATTATATTAGAAAAAAAGTTCGACGTAATGATTTATTAAAGTACACAAAAAAATGTTATCAATTTGTTTTCCAGTTGCTAACAAAAAACTAGATAGGAAATTGATTTCGTTGTTTAATTAAATTACAGGTGCTACTTTGTATTAATTGGAAAATGGAAAGAGACCCAATCAAACGAGATTAATTGATCGAATTTTATTCAAATATATTTATTATTTATAACTACAGAAAAAATTTGAAGTTATCGATAAAATCGAAATAAAATAAATGAGCAATAATTTATTCCACGTATGTGACAAAAACAAACCTCAGTTTAATACCACTCCTTGTAAATCACTAGGAAAAACATGTCTAGATAAGATAACGGAAAAGATGAAGGGAGAATACAGACATTGGAAGATCCATTTTTGCTTTACAACTTTAGAAATTCTCCAATGTATTCAAATAGTGTTATTGAATAGACAGATGGTGGTCGTTGCATAAAATGCATCCGTATTGACGTTATTTTTACTCAAAAGGCAACATCCATATCTTGGTTCATGATAACTAAAATACAGTTAGTACCAGGACTGGGATCAAGTAATATTCACATATTGTATGTACTTGTTTCAAAGTTGGATTCAAACTAAGATTATTGGATTTGTACAGAGATGTTTGCTTATTAGATTTCAAGAGTTGAATTTATAACGTCACTTTGATATTGAAAACATCAATATATACATCAGATATTGCAGCCTTTTCCACGATACACACTTATTCAATTTGGATCGTTCAGCGGTTAATTGTAATTAAATTTTATAGCTACTCTATGCGAATCTACTCCAACTATTATCATTTATAACAACCTAGTTGAATTTCTCTTATTTTAACACACCAATTCAATATTATTCTTTAATGGCATATTGCTACTTTTACGACAACTGTTGAAAAGCTGAACTTTTACAACTTTCTTTATATAAATTGATTAATTTTATATCAAATAATACAGCACTTTTTCCACAAAATCATTCGATATTATTTCGATTTGATTCGACATTGAATACAATCCAATCGATATTCATTTCTATCCGACACAGTTTCAATCGAGTTTTATTAATATTTAAATATCGGAAAAGCGTAGAAAACGAGGAAATCTGCTGTTTTGTCGATTGTCGGCGCAAAATAAATTACGAGAAATTGAAGAATTTGCGAATTGCTCTCAATGGAGTCACTTTAAAAATTATTAACATCATTAAGTGAGATGAGATTAAAGCTCAACTTCTTCAGTATGGGGTATTATTGCAAGGACTGTTATAATATTACAGAGTTCCATTATAGTGTTTCTATCTGATATCGTAAATCATCGGATAAACAGACAACTTTATGGCCTGGTGCCAAGACGATGACACCAGCATACGTATGGTTTGCAAATCTATGGGTAGTTTACGAAAAACCTTCTTCAACCGATAATCAGAGGAGCTTTTATAATTCTACTGCAATTTGAGCCTAATTCCACCTATTTTTCGATAAAGCTGTATGAAATCCGGAAAACTCCAAAATCATTGCCTGCAAAATTAAAGATCACAGTTCAATGAAATTTGGTAACTTTACCACAGTATTATTCTTTCGATAAAAATATGAATGTGGGCTGTTTCGACTAGAGCCCACGTACAACTTTAGAACTTGACCAACGACACCAAACACCTTGTCGAGTATTCCACTTTATAATCCGATAGATTAACGATAAAATTCGCACCAAATTGGAGATAACTGAATTCCGCGATCAAATATTTCACATGAACTGAAGTTATTTGATGCCTTTTATTCAGGATAGAATTTAGAAATCGATTCTCCTCACAATAACCGTCATCTATTTCTAAATAGAGTATGGCAGTTGTTTTATTTGTGCCCCTCACGAAGACTTAGCGTTGAAAAGAACCCTGTTGTAATGAAGTAATGATTGAGAAAGACAATTCTAATCGTAATACCAATACTGCGATAAAATAACCAAATTATGAAGCCATAAAATTCGAGTTTAAGTTTATTTTAATGGATACCCCAATTGCATCCATTTAGTAAATTTGATTTTATTGTTGAATCATTCTTATCATCACTTTATCATTAATACAAATAAATTTCAGATTTTATAATTGAAGATCGATCGAATTGCGTGTTCATTACTAAAGTAATTAATCGACAATTTAATTAGTCTAATTTTCAGTTGTAATCGCTGATCAATAAATTTACACACAGATAAAATTAAATAAATGAAGTCGTTTTTTAATACCGATGAATATTCAATTAATGTAATGAAAACAAAGCAAATGTAAATATATATTTTTTCCAAATTATAAATGTCGGAATATTTGTTAAAAGCGAGCAAATTTGATTAGTATATTGTTAAATTCAGTGATTATTAATTGTAAATATACAGAGCTATTATTATTTATATAGAAATATATTCGGACAATCATATGGGATTATCATACTCAAACACAGCATGTTTACGCTGTATCCATACAAGTGTTGAACGAAATTTTAATGAAATAATACGATAATTATTCACATTAATTTAAAAAGATACTTACAATAATATTATTTTTTGTATTTCCATCAAATCTACACCTATAACTGAGAAATTATTGTTAAACTTTAGCATACACGTGCTGAATGGTTTGCTATAAACGGCAACTGTACTGCTGTATATGCAAATTATTTTAAAAATAGTTTTCAACCAAAAACAGAAATGCTAATCTACATATATTTGATATAATGTCCAGTTTAAAGTTGAAACCGGTAATTTTTAATTCTTAATTCTACAAGATGATTCACATCGTTTGAACCGTAAATGGCGACCTCCATAAATCGTTGATAATTTCAAATTATTCTACAATAATTAGAATCAAATGGATTGATAGAATTTGTAGACGAATGATTCGGGTTTCAATAAGATAGTAGGAGGGCTACAATCCAAAAATGTACGTACGCAATTTAATTATCAAAGTTCAACACGTGTTAGTTTACTTTGCCCAAGATTCTGGTCTAGATTCAACGACCACCTTCGAATAAACATCTCGAAAAATAGCTCAGGTAATTATCGTCGTTCCTAAACAATCACTCGAGGGTTGAATGAAGTTTGTTTAGTAGATTGTAAAGTGGTATGGTTTCAAATTCAATTTTATATGTCCTCAATATCTTCGTTTAAAGCAGGTGAAAAGCATTCTGAGTTGAAATCGCAATCACAATAAGGAAGTATTGGAAATGAGTGTAAAATGAAGCCCAATTTCTTGAATATTAAAACTGTAATTTGATGATAGTTTTATAAAATTGGTTTTCCTGTTTGTTCGTCTCAGATCCAGCAAATTAAATTTGTTATAATTCCATTCTTTATAGTTAAACATTCCATTCGCTCAGATAAAATTTGTATTGTATTTTATATTCGAAAATGCGCGATCCTATACTATTTTCAGTCTGAAATTAAACATATTTGGAAAAAATAAAAATAAAAACGTTTTTGCACGATCAAGCGTTTTTGTTTATTTACTACAGCTGATTTGACAACGGTATGTTGTTTTTACTGCTGTTTACTGGTTGCTACGACGGTAAGTTGTACTTACCGTTCTAGAACGGTAAGTACAACTTACCGAGTATGTTTGGAAAAAAGCCATGATAACGNTCTCAGATCGAACAAATTAAATTTGTTATAATTCCATTCCCTGTAGTTAAACGTTCCATTCGCTCAGATGAAATTTGTATTGTATTTTATATTCGAAAATGCGCAATATACTATTTTCAGTCTGAAATTAAACATGTTTAGGTTCTGGGAAAAAATGAAAATAAAAACGTTTTCTTACCTTGCATCATTGTTCGGAACGAACAGGTGTTGTATAACAAATTCAAAAGAACAGCGAGTTTTAAATTTAATAAAAGTCGAAATTAAATCGCTGCTTCTTCCCATACAATTCCCAAATGTAGAAAGTAAGATTCTTATAAATAAAATGAATTAAAATAAGAACTTGATGTAGATCGTCTGTGAAATAGAATTAAAAGTGAATATTCACTCGATATAAAGCTTGCTTAATTAGATTGTCTTATAAGCAGGGCTTATCAAAGTTAACTGACATCTTTAGGCAGTCGTGAATCGAGTATCAAAGGAAAATTGCCGAATTCCCGTTCAGACATCCACACAAAAGACATATTTTTCGATAATCTCCATAAAGTACAAGGTACAAACATTTAAACATCCACAACATGACAAATACTTGACAAAAAATAAGAAAATGTGGAAAACTTTCGGGTGCTTTCTATAAGTTTTGAACAAGTTGAAATCTTTTGTCGCATCCTCCCATATTCTTCATCGTTTTATGAATTTTTTCTCTATAAATTAGATTAAATACGACTTTTTCCTATTGGTATTAAACTAGAAATATTCTTTTCATTAAAATAGAAAAAGGAAAACGAAGACTATCGTATAACAGCATCGTTAAGATCGTTTTTTGTCAGCGACTTTTAAAGAAGCGTCTCACACCAAAAACAGCCTTTAAGCTCACAAATCTTCGTTTTTTATCTGGCACCCGTGCCAACTTTCTTCTATTATCAATTGACTTTGTATTGCACTGTTAACATGTCAAGGCTGATGTCGAAGACAAATTTTTAAAACTAGTCAAGATATAAATCAGTGTTGACCATCAACTGGAACATGTCACCTGCACTCTCCCATCAGTCTTTCTTCCTATTTCTTTTAAGGAAATAGTGAATCTACACTCGATTTGAAATACGACCTCTATTTGTATAAAGGATAACAGCAATATCTCTTATTTCCTTTTGCCATCCTTTACAGAATTATATTTCCTAGAAGACAGACTTGAGGTCGCGCCGATTTCATCGTATAACGATGGCATCAACTGATATCTGGCCTGAATTGACGTCCATTTAATAGCTTTTTACAATACAACAAACCTAGATTGGTTATGTATGTTTCTCAATTTCCCCAGTAATCCGTTTTCCAATATACACCCCATTTTCATATGTATGTCCCATCAACAAGACGACTGGTGAATGGAAAATATGAGTAAGGAAATTTACAATTCCATCAGTTTCTAAATTTATTTGATGATAATTTCTATATGATGACGATAATAATTTCCGCTTACAACAGTGGAAATTCAAATGGTGAATTTGTCATGAATTTTCCCATTGTCAGCAAAACTGTACTATTATCAACCACTTTTTGGTCGGTAAATTCATAAATAAACGTTGGGTTGTTTTTATGATCTTTCGATAACATAATTTCGACAGTTCTATTTCCGAATAATACGGACCAGATGGGGATGTTGGCGAAAGAAGTATCACAAAAGACGGAAAAATATGCATTGGGATTTGTCTGCAATTTCTCCATACAGCATATATGTCAGTGTCACGAAGTTTTCTACTAGAAACTTTTCAATAATACTCGCCTCTGACAAAAAAAATAATTGTATAAAGCCCAATAGTATATTCCTACTACATAGTTGTGTAAAATTCGAATAAGATTTAAATAATAAAATTGGTTTCCATTGTAGTAGAAACGGAAAATTTTCCACCCTAAAATGAACGTAAACTGAATAAATCATTGTGGGAAATTATATTTAAAAGGAATATATATTATACTGTTACTGTATAAGATAAATGTTCATTTAAATTTTCATTTTACGATAGAAAGTACAAACTAAAGTCATAATCAAGTTGTGAAAGTTTATTTGAATTATTAATTAATTCATACTTCTGTTCGTTGTAATTTATTGGTTTTCACTTTTTTGCGTTCGGTTAAATCTGTTAACTTATGACTTTAATAAAATTGAGACTATTTAGATTGCTTGTAGAAAGTATCAACCCCTATTTGTAGCAGCATTATTATAATAATAGCAGTTTGATGTTTTTGTGTGACTGATTTCCAACAAAACTGTAAACATGATTTTAGTGACAAAGATAAGAAGTCGTTATAAACAAACAAATCCATAAAATAAACGATAAAGATAAGGGTTAGTTCCTATAATAAAACCCCTGGTATAAATAGATACATAGCGTGATGGGTATAAAACTTATGTCTATCTCTCAAAAATCAGTACGTCCAACTTTTAATAAGGATCTCCTGAATATAGAGTGAATAATCAATGTTAATATCACAGAACCAAAAAAAACCCGAAGTCAGTAAATCCAAAGAGATAATGGGAAAAGTTATAATTATTTGCGAATAATTAAAATACAAGAATTAATAGATTTAAATTCGAGTGTAGTTTTTCAATAGGTATCTACAAAAAAATTGATGAATTATTATATTTTTGCGGAAAATTTCCATAATTTTCCTAGTGTAACGTGAGCGCCATAGATTCGTAAAGTTTATGAATTTCAAATCGTCGACAATAAAAAGTTGTGTAATACGAAAAAATGAATAAAACCGGTGCCTGTTTGTCTTGGGAACAGGGTTGTTTCCACTGCCCCATTTGGCAGAGTTTCCACGGAATTCAACTTGGGCGCTTTAATCCTGATTAAAGCGTCTATTTTATACACGGTGCCAGAAGCTTTAAGGATTGAGACATTAGTGAAATAAGCAGAAATTCTCTTTTGAAAGACAATTCCATAGAAAGCAAAATAATTCGATTTTGAAAAACTGATGTCCAAGTTTCTCTCTTTTACCAAACCGTTTCCCTATTATTCTTTATAGATCCCAAGAATTATTCTTATGGAATGCTTTTAGTCGGTATGAAAAATGACAGCTTTTCCAACTGTTAGAAAAATCGGTCAAATTAGATTCTGCCTCATTATTTTTTAATAAAATTGATCAATGAAATAAAGCTTTAGGAAAAGTATAGAAAATTAACCACAACTCTATCAATTTACCTAATAATTTTCTTATTTTTTTGGAAATCTTACTAGAATCTCTAATCGTTAGGCAACCAATATTACAGCACGAATAATACAAACTACTTTGTAGATAGGCAACCAAGAGTATCAAAAAGTATAATAAGTGTTGCCGTTATTTCTAATAATCATTCAATATTTCAGGTAAATTTTGGAATAAAATATAAAATATCGATGGCCAATCTATATAGCGATATTATAAAAATCATTCGCGATAAAGGGAAATTTTGTAAATTCTTGCCCCGTCTAAATAGGACAGTTCAAGTCAAATCCATTGCTATTTCTTCTCATTATATAGCTAGTTAAAATTTGCTTTATGTTTAACATCCACAATACAGCCAAATTTAGTTATTCTAAAGCAGAAAAGCACTGATACTGTGCAATTGAAACTGGATTTTCTCCTCAACTTCTAGATATTTTGCCAGTCCTGCAACAAAAATCAATCCTCATTAAATTGCTAAAGAAGCTCCCGAAGGAGAGTAATTTGGCGATATTTATCAGCTTTCTATCTTTTCTAAAAATCTGTTCTTTCGAAATAAGAAACAATTTCCAGGTGCTAGAATTTAGTGAGATTCGCCCACGAAAACACCAACTTCCAACAATTCCGTTATGGATTTCTAACCCGATATCGTACTACCTTCTCTATCTATTGTCGTTCGGCAATTATTTACCCTTTTTTGTCCAACGTTCAATGCAGGCTCAAGTGAAAAAAAAATCGTTCATATACAACACCGAAAGTAGTTCCCCCTAAATATTGTCGAAACGGTAAGACAAGCAAATAGTGCTAATGGCGTTGGACCTTCGGTATAGGGGGTTGGTCTTTATAATTCGAAATGGGGCGATGCAATTCCCCATTGATGCAACAAACGGCCATCCACTACTAAAACAGTGTGTATGTGTGTGTATGTATGGTGAAATCAGTCTGGATCGTGACTCATGGACATTAAGACGCGATCAATCAAAATTCGCGCTTTAATACACCAAATTAATTAGAAAATTATACTAATTGATTATTTTATTCGAAATTAGAAACTGTTTGAAAAGGGGTTTTACTGTGAATTGTGATTTGTAGTCTGAATAGTGGAGTTGGGTCAAAATTTTTGCAAATTGCAGCGTTTCAAAATTGCGGTAAATATGCGTATTTATTGTTATTTTTTTTGTTTTAAATCTAATAAAATTGTGAAAAATATCGCCAGTCAAATTTTCTAACACCTGTTTGGAACTATAACAGGAAACCGAGTTGTTTTGTCTTTTTCTTCCGTTGGAAAATTTGATCTGTTACCAGATGATTAAATTACATACTGCAGGTACTTGTACGAATCAGCCGAACAACTCGAATTACACTATTATTTTACACATTAATCTCAATCTATTATATCTTGGACAACTGTCCTCAAATTGGTGGTTCTAGAGTCTAAATGAAATCGTCCAAAATGACTTAGCCCTATCGTTGTTCATGCAAATTTTGGTTAAAATTTTACGAAATTAGAAAATGTTTGATTAGACAGAATTACCACAGAATCTGACACCGTGAAGAAACCCAATATGGGGAAACAAAACGAAATAGAATGTTCGCTGGTGGTAGTAGTGGCAGTGGTGATGGTGGTAGTGTTGCCGGTGACGGAAGGGAAAAAGGTAACGAAACGTGTGAGAGGAAAGAAATATAGAGCGAGGTGATACGGTATAAAGGACGATTGAATTCTTAGTAAAATATTAATCAAAACTTTTTGTATTTAGATGGTTTTAAATTTTCCTTTTACTGGTTGTAAATCTATATTTATTTTTGTATTAAAGTATTTTAGTGTGACAACAGATTTCTACTTAAACACAACAATTGTTGGTGTTTGATATTATTCCAACTGAAGATTTGGTCTTGAGTACTGTTTTCTTGTGGTGGTAAGATTCGAAACGAAATTCTAGCACCATACGAAATCAGTTCTTACACCAAATACCCACTGTTTTGTCCAAACCATAAGGTAAGATTCGCTTATAATTCTAACTGAAATAGGTACGATTTTAATGATAGCATACGAAAATCTTCCATATTAATTAAACAATTAATTATTATAATTATATACAAAGAAATTATTTACAACCACATTGATTATAGGAGATATTTACAATAATTGGACATATTTGTCCAATTTACTAAAATCAAATTGGAAAATTACACAAAATTTGTACATTACTTCGATCTGTTCCACTATTCAACTATCAACAACATTGAAATTACACAATCAAGAAGACAATCAAATTCAAATTGTTACTAAATTCTCATTATTATTGTTATTACTATTTTTGATTTCTTGTTCTTTCTTGTTTAGTTTCAACCAAGTATCACCTAATGCTTTGGCGAAATGATCATCAACCGATAAACCAGCCGTATCCATTAATTCGATAACATTCGTTGTAGGTATTTTCGTTGTTGTTAATGGTGTTTGTTTTATTGGAATTGTCTCTTTTGTCACATTATTATTTGCAAATAATGTTAAATAATCGTTGCCCAACGATCTACGGAAATGCTCATCAATTATCGGATCACACATTGAAATACCTACAATTCAATCGATAATTTACAAATTATTTTCAATTATAGAAGAAAAAAATCAATAACCTGGTGGTAATTCTTCGCGATTATTTTGTATAACAGACGGTCGATATCTAATATTGCCACACCGATAACTGGGGTTGCTAATAGTTTGATTATAAGAGGGTGGTGGCAAGCCCCTTTGGCGTACACTCATATCAAGTGGACCATTTGATGATTCTTGATTATTTTTTGGTGTTATTGTCGTTGTAGTAGTTGTTGTTGTTGTTTCTAAAGTTGCTGTTGTTGTTATTGTTGAATTTGTTAATGAATCACCAAAGGTTTCTGTAATTTTCGGATCTGATTTACGTGAATATTCCGGTAGACGGGAACGTCGATCACGTTTCCATTTCGTTGTCGGCAATTGTTTGTTAGATTGTTTCGATGAATCCTCTAGAAATAATCAAAAAATACAATACTATAACAAAAATTCTATAAATTAAAGTCAAGTCGACTGAATCACAATAGATGTAGTGTACATTTTTGATAATTTAACAAGACTATCCATCATTGGTGTAAATTTTGAAGATTTCCGTCGTTTTGATGGCGATTCTATTGAAACTAATCGAAATTAATAGGGAAAGAATTTGTGGCATTTCAAAAGATTAACTCTATCACTGTCTACGACCTACCAAGGCCGTTTTAAAAGACAACATATCCAAATAGAAGATGAACTACATCCGGTATTTATCCCCGATTATTGTCGGCCAACGAAAGAATTCACATTTAATTGCATCACTTATCAAATAAAACAATTTAACCGAAAATAATCGAATGAAAGCAATTAAAATTTAACTAACTTCAATAATAATAGTTAATTATTAGAATAATTGAAAGCGATAATTTTTATAGTATAATTATAACGATTCACGAAAACGTTCAACTGAAAATACCTGAATTATCGAGCCATGGTTGCCAGAAAAGCCGTTTTCCCATATTATCTCTGTTATTTTCAGTTTTTGTCATCAATAAAGATACTTTCATTAACTCTTTAACGAACATTGATGGAAATTCCATCACAAATTTTATATTAAATTAAAAAAAAAATGTTTTAATAGAAAAACAAATTTAGCACTTGAATTCACAATTATTAAATTTCCCAAACAAAACACCGAAAGGCATTGTGTAAAACACTGTGGACTAGTGTTCTTGAAATAGTAACCTTGTCTCTTCTTCATTCATAAGAACCTCTGGCTAGTCAGGTAGAGAAGACGTTTTCTCAGGTATACGTAATTAGTTTCTTTTTTTCTCCTGTTGTTTATCTTCGCTTAATTCATCTACAACAGTTTGTCTTATTGGAATAATTGTTAAGGTCGAGTTTCGTTCGTTTATTATAAAGCCTTTTTGACCGGTTCTCTTTTCCTCATCTTCTTATTTCAGATTTTTTTTCAATTAAAAAACAACACCACTATTAAAATTGAAATTTCCAATACGTTTTAGAAAATAATTATAGAAGTTTTAAGTTGTTGGAGATGAACGAATGAACGAACGAACGTAGACGTGAAGATATTCTTTTAATTATAAAAGGATAAGTTGATTTAATGAAGTAGTAAATATAGCAAGGTCGGTTATTATACTGATGATTTTCCTAAGGAGAGATGTGACAGTTAAAGACAAAGACCACCACCATCAAAATCACAGGCGTAGAAGATATTTTATGTGAATATTAAATTAAACAATTTGAAATATTTCCGAAAAATCATTTCTAAATGTTGGGAAATCAATTATCTTGATAGATGTTCTAGTTATTTATCGAAAAACTTGCGATTTTTTTTAAATAAGACTTAAATTAACAAATCTGCGCCACTGTTCATTGTTGTTGATCTTTCGTAGAACAAAAATGATGTAAAATTGTGATCTCATTATCTTAGAATTGTGGCTAAAAAATCAATTGCAATAGTGCTGACTATAAATTTGTTTCTTTTGAATTTTTATTCCTAGGAAATAATTGACGAAATACTTTTAATTTTAGAAACAATGATAATTATAGAATTTAATCAAATAATCTGATTTTGCATATTAGAAATTTTCATGTTAGGCAAATCATTGAAAAAAAAGCACTTCAATAATTTATTCAATAAACGTTTTAACAATCGGAAGTCAACATCTATTCCATTTTAGGACATCCTAATAATTTTTTTTTAATATGTTTTATTAATTCCGGTGTAGTACGTTTATTTAATGTTTAAAAGTTTATATTATTATTGTTAACAAAATAAAGTTTTCGCTTTTATTTATTACAATACCGATAATATTATGTGAAACTAGACCGTAGCTAATGTTGAGTTTTATCAACAATATTCAAAAATAATAAACTACACTCAAACTACCGCTACTTTGTCAACTTAACTTGAATATAAGTGTCATATAGTACTCGTGTAAGAATTTAATAAATCTATACCAAAATAAAATGCGTTTTCGAGGGGAAGCTTTTGAAACTCAAAATTCGCTAAGATAGAGCCAAATATAGAAAACACGCAACACTTAAAAGTCGATCAAACTAGAATAAACAAACTTTATAATATTGCTTCTAATAACAAAGTGACGAATTTTATATAAATATAGTTTCCAAAAATTATATTGTTAAAGTATAGTAAATCGAATTTATTTTAGTCAACATGACTTTAATGAAATTTCCATAATATTGACTTATTTTCAATGAAATTTTGAACATCAACGATTTCAAAAAGCAATTTCCACATAAAGGTGAAAATAAAAGTTTTCTTGGAAGAAATGTATTAAGATTTGTTTTTCCAGTTTTTTTAATACGTTATTAAATAAATAAAATAATAAATAAAATTACCTAGAACTAGATGATCACAATAACAACAATCATCAAGGAAATAAACAACCAACTTATTTATTGTTTAAATTATCTATGATGTTATTTTTATAAAATTAAAATTCATAAATTTGGCAATAATAATTTTCACACACAATTAAAATAAAAAATATACCCATTTTGATCCATTTTATTATAGTAACAAAACGTAAATAAGATTAACGTAAAAATAAATCAAGCTTATATAAGAATTTCGTGAGAAATGTCTCAATTTAATTAAATTAATTAAATTATTTTTCTAATTATTGTCAAGAAAAAAACGTGTCTCAATAAAATGAATGGAATTCGAGATATTTCAAGAACGAATCTGTACTGACAACATCCATGACTGTATTCATCATTAATTGAAAACCTGACTAATTAATTTGTTTAAAAAGTTTTTTTATTGTTAGTAAATTGTAGTATTTATTGCAAACTACAAGAAAATTGTACATGATGAGGTCAAGGTAAAATAGCGGGGGATAAATTCAAGTTCTTATCGTATATTATAAGTTCTATATAATAGCCGGTCTTCACAACTTGAATCTTTCATAAATAGCAGGAATTTTCTGTTTTGTTTGAGAAAACTATGTGAAATTATAAATTTCTCGATTATTGTGCCTTTTGTATAACGAAATAAATATGATGTAGGTGTGTTTAAAAGATTACTTATTTATGAAACGTAATGATGTTAAATAGTTGAAAATTTCACGCATTCCATTCGATTTGATCCTGAAAGCAATAAATAAACTCCACACAATCCCTAATTACTCTATATAAAATAAATAAATTATATTTTATTAAATCCGGATATAGCCAGTGGCGTAACTTTGTATAAACAATAAATATTTAACGTTGAAATTACATTTTTTGCTGCCTTATTTTAACCGAAATTTATGGTATTTTAACGAAACAAAAAGAGAGACAATTTCAAGTTCATATCGTTGTCGGTGCCAAATATTTGCAATTTTTTCTTCTCAATTCGCGAAGATTTTTATGTTGTTTTTCTAAAATTATATCACGCGAATTATGAAATTGGAAAACATGATAATAAATCAACTTCCGTATAGATGTTTGGGTGCCTATATTTTTTCGTATCAGTTTTGGTGGATTTCATGTTTATAGAAAACGATGGCTTATATTTATTATCGAAAATGCAAATATTTGGATTTTTTTGAATTTTTAAAGACCAAAATTCAAGCTCTCTCTCATTAGGATCGATTTATATTCGATTGCAAAATGCTAGGCGTTAAAAACACAATTTAATCTCTTTTTGACCGATTTTTTTTAATTAAAAATTATATTACTCCAAAAAATAAAGAGATAAGACAAATGCGGAAAAATGTAATAAAATTTCAAGATTTTTAGTTCAACTCGATTTTGTGAAATTATCCTTAAACAAATCTAAATAACACAAGGAGCTTTATAGACTGAAATTAACAATAAAGCAAGCTTGAAACCTCTGAAAATAACTGAAAAGAGATCAAGTGATGCAAAACGCAAGAAAAATGGAAATTCTATTCGGAATTTTTCAACAATTACGAGAAATAATAATTATTTTCTATGAAAAATTAAAATAATTTGCTTCGACCGGTGGAATGTTTTAATTTATTTTTTAAAGAACATTACCCTCGCGACTTCCAGGAAATTTAAACAAAATTACAAGTTTATAGAGGAAGAACTTGAAAAACATAAAGTTATTAATTATAATTCTTCATAATCTAGTTAATTATATCAAATTTTTCCGCTGGATTATTATCAAATTTTAAAAGAATTCATTAAAATTTTGCAACTGATACGCTTTAATTTTTCGATAAATTTCAATGAATATCGCACACAAAAACAATTGGACACTTTCTATAATAGACCAAAATTACAATACCTATTGTCGTAATTTTTATGACCTTCTATTTCAAAAATTGTCTACCTACAATTTTACGAACATATCACTAAAAAATCTTAATAAATTTGGTATTTTTGTGGATATTTATGTTTTATAAAGGTTTTTTTTATTCTTTTCTGTTTTGTTTAAATGATTCACTTACAACCTCAAAAATTAAAATAATAAACTTATATTTTTATTTATTATTAGTATTCTAAAAATGGAGAAAAAACAACGTATGTCTGTGTTTAAATGAGGGCAATTCCTTGAAACAAGTACCAAGAGCAAGACCGTGACGTACCAATAATTATTAGTTTAAATTAGAGTTGTTTCCTTAATTGTTCGTTTTTAAAATTTATAAATAATTAGAAATAGTTTTAAATTAACTGATCTGTAAACATATAAGTAGATACACACCTGCATTAATTAAAGCTTGTTGGGTTTCTTGTACCATTGTTGCAGCTCTAGAGAGCACTTCTAAGGGAGATTCTCCACCATCCATGGCTGAAACAATTTCCAATATTTAATCGAAGAATTCAATGAATTTAATTCAAAAATCAATTTGTTATTTATATGGAATAATATGTGGCCTTTATGGCCTTTATTTGTAGAATTCTTGCAAAGATTGATTATAAAAATTCAATTACAATCGTAATAATTCTTCAAAAAACAGAAATTTATTGAGAATTCGCTAACAAATTGTCTAAAGGGGAAAAATACCATCTGCCGTTACATATTTCTTTAGAAATAAGGTGCATTTCTGTTGCACATGTTGAGCAGATGTGTTGAGAAAGGGGCATACAATGTTGTATCGACAAAGGTTTTTCCCAATTTAAAAAACGACAAATATTTAGTAAAAATTTATCGTTGAGAATACAACGAGAACAGAAAACGAATTTTGACGTACTCTGTGTAATCAAAACCATTGGAATTTTGTTTGTTGTCCAAAGAGAGTAGAGTTGGAATGATGTAACACATTTTAATCGGATATGTTTTGTATTTTATTTATCTTTACCCAATCAATCTCAAATTCCGCCGTTATTCCTCCCATTATTATCAATAAATTAATTGATCTGTTTTCAAGACGGATATTGTTGAGGAATGTGAAAGAGAACAATGTACAATAAAATGATTTGGGAACAAGAGGAGAAAAAAAATTGGGGAAAACAGTGACCTCAATAATAAAAATATTTCAAATTCCATTCAAACAATTGTTGTCAACAAAAAAGTTACTGGGTCGACTAAATTTAAAACAAACAATAATCTATTGATGGTTAAAAAGCCAAATCGATTGTAATTTATTCTGAATATCAATTTTTCCCAAATGGATTCGGAATTTAAAACGAACAAACTTCATGTTTATCGTTTTATTCAATTGAAATCATAAAAATTCGCAAAGAAATCGACCATAATAAAACCAAAAAATCATTAAATTCCACCCCTTGAAAATCAATACAATAATCACGTGCAATAAGGAATTTTCAACCCTCTTTTAACAGCCAACACACTTACCGACAATTTTATTTGATAAAATCGAACCAACACTGCTAATTAATCAATTTTTAATTGATTGAAATTTATGATAGGCCAAAGAAAAAATTAATTCTTTAATGCCGTTTCGTTACAAACTAACAAGCAAAACTGTGCGAAGAATTTGACATTTCGGTCAAACCTGCGATTCTGGTATGATTGGAATCTCAAATATTTACTTGTAGCCCTCTAGCGGAAAACTTGCAAACTATATTAAGGTACAAATAAGTCCAATACACAAACACCAAATTTCTATGAAATCAAATCAAAAATCTACAATTAACAACAACTAAACAAACAAATCAACAAATATAATATTTGTGTTTGTTCATTGTGTGTATTTTATCGAAAATTCGCAAAATTTCACACAAATAATTCCGATAATCTTCTATTGATTATTTGTACAGCTTGAAGCGGGCTTGAACGTGATTGGATCAAATTTTGCCAATGAACACTTGAATAACGGAGTGTAGTTTCGATAATTTGACGGTTTCACACAAGAAAAATTCCTACGGATTTACGTATTTAAAAGAATGCGATATCGGCAGTTATTTCTGTAAACAAAATAGGCAGAGTTTATTGGAAATTTGCGCCAAAATTTAAATTTAAAAATTTTCTTTTTGTTCAAAATTGACTCACTATTTGTTTCAAAGAAGCACACCTGGTAATTAATCTTTGTCCAATCAAACAGGAGAAAAATCGAATTTGGATTTGTGTAATTGAATTTTTTCAACATTATTCAAATTTCTCATGAAATTTTCTTATTATTCCATCCTATATTATTAATGAGTAACGTTTAGGATATTCCATGGGATAGTCTATTGATTATGTTGTAAGGAACTGATAAGTTATCAGATTGGTGTTTTCGAATTTCACGAAATTGGGACACCCAGGACCGTATTTGGCCGTTGTGTACAATAACAACAATAAATAAAAATATTTAATCTTTGAATTTATAATTTGTTACTATAACGAATGTAACGACGCAGAAATTCGTCGAGTCTTAAGTTCACAAGTCCGACCCTGACGCTGTTTACGTTCATGACACTGTATATTCTCATCTACTTATAAATTTATTCAATTTCTCAAGGATGCGTCTTCACAATGAAACACAATGACAACAATTTTGAATAAAGGTTGTTATTAAGTAAATAAAATAAAACAGAATTGTGGAAAATTTCAATAATCAGCCGCTGTATTAGCGAGATAGTCGCGTCGTCCAATATTCGAGGCTTGTTTGTTTTGTAGCGCCTCCAATTTCGGACAATCAGTAATACGATGCCCTAAACCACCACAATAACTACAACCCCTCTCATCACCCAAATTCAAATATTTCTCATTCTCCGAACATAATTCACTCAAGAATGCCGGCACTTTCTGTTTAGCTTCCATTAATAAATGTTTCAAATCGAGCAAAACTGATTCATCTGTTGATTTATTTATAAATGTCGTCGCTAGACCTTGTTTATGTGATCGACCTGTCCGACCAATCCTATGAACTATAAGATAATTTTTATATTGTATCGAAAATTTTGATAAATCAACGAATTACCGTAATTTTCCACATCATCGGGCATATCGTAATTGATAACGTGTTGAATATCGGGAAAATCTAAACCTTTCGACGCCACATCGGTAGCAACAAGAACGTCTTTCTCATGTTTACGGAACGCTTCAACCGAACGTGATCGTTCTTCTTGATCTAAACAATCCAATAATCCAACAATTAATTTAGCGAGATTCTAGAAATATACAAATACCTTTTCCTCCATGGATAGCAACAGCCTCTACACCTTTTAAAAGCAGGTACTCGTGAATTGCATCGACGTCTTGTTTCTTTTCAGCAAATATTAAAACTGGTGGTGGTGTTTTTTGTAAACATTCCAATAAATAGACGATTTTTGCTTCTTGTTTTACATATTCGACCTCTTGTATGACATTCATTGAAGCAGCACCGGCACGGCCCACATTAATTGTAACTGGTTTTACTAGAGCTGATCTAGCGAAATTTTGGATTTTCTTCGGCATTGTTGCGGAGAATAATAACGTCTGTCTTTGACCCTATACAAAAATTTACTTTAATGAATAGATTTTGTTAAATTTTAAATAAAATCACATTGAAATATGAGAAAATCGTCCGTACGTCCTCTTCAAAGCCTAAATCAATCATCCGATCAGCTTCATCCATACATAAATACCGACAAACGGAGAATTTAACAATTTTCTTTTCCAACATATCCATCAAACGACCCGGTGTAGCCACCATAATATGTACCCCCTTTTGTATTGTATCTAAAGCTTCCGATACTGGTACACCGCCGATAGCTAAACAACATTTAATTTGCGGCATACGATATTTACATAAATAATCACAAAAAAACTGAATAATATCGAACGTTTGTTTCGCCAATTCCCTCGACGGGCATATAATTAAACCATAAGGACCCTCATTTTTGATAAACGGTAACTTAACTTCTTGTTCCAAACAAAACATGATCAACGGCAATACGAATACTAAAGTCTTTCCTGAACCGGTGAAAGCAATCCCGATCATATCTCTACCTGAAAGACTAAATTTTGAATCAATATTAGAAACGATAATAAAACTGAGACTAATACACTGTCGGTATGCCTTGAATTTGAATCGGAGTTGGTTTCTTAATCCTCTTCTCTTTTAAACCGGCTAGAATAGCCTCGTTTAATTTCATCTCACGGAACGATTTTAACGGAGCTGGAATATCGTCACCTTCTACTAGAATCCGTAATTCGTTCCGTATTTTCTCATGTCGACTTTCTGGGACTTCTAAAATATATCTCGGTGGTCTCCAACTGTAATTATCGTTAAATAATTATCAAATTTCGATTATTTTATCGAATTACCTTGTTTTGATTGGATCACTATATTGTATGCCTTTAGCCAATTCGGAAACACCCATAAGAGCCTTTTTTTCTGCCACAATCTCCAAGATTTCTTCTTCTTTCTTCAATTGGCGTTCAGCGGCGCTGACTTTCTTTGCTAAAATATTTCCAAAAATTACTTTAATTTGTATTTAAATTTATTTAAAGCGTGTACCTTCGGCGATTTTCTTCAATTCCGTGTGCTGATCTAATAGAGAAATGTTGTTTTTACGCCCCCACATCTCGTCCTCTTCATCATCATCATTCGTTTCATTCTCACTAGATGATTTCGGTTTATTCAATTCGGAATCTTTAATTTGTCCTAAACGGCCTAATTTCATTAATTTTTGTTTTTTACGTTCTTTAATCGGAACATAAGGGACATAATTGTCGTCGTCCGATTCAGATTTGCCTTTACCGTCTTCATGACGATATCGCTAAAATGTTTACAAATTCTATTTACAATAAACGAAACGAAAATTAATATTTACCTTAATAACAGGCCCATCATTTGACATTTTAGTTGATATTTTCAAATTGTCGAAATTAATTTATTAATTTCCCATTGTTAACGAATAATTGACGATAAAGTATGAGGTTAAACAACAACCTTATGCGTCAAACGTTTATGTTGGTAATAGAGAAGTCCCTAGAATTTTCTGGTAAAAACGTAAACACCAAGATATATCAGTGACATAAAGGATTGTTGAATCATTACATTCTTCGTGTTTGTCGTGACGTCATATTAATAGTTGTTTTAGCCAGTTTGAAAATTGCCGGTTCAACACTTTGTTCTTCATAAGTTTATAAATAAATAAATCGTTGAATTTGAGGTAACCATCAAAAATGTAAATATTACTAATTATTTAAACGATTAAATTTTTAGTGTGATTTAATACGATTTCATGTTAAAATCGCAAAGTGAAGAGAAATCATCTCTTTGTTTGTTAGTTCAATTATAAGTGTAA